>JARVGW010237172.1:0-10705 GCA_031762495.1 Anablepsoides rubrolineatus | reverse complement strand
TAATGTGGGGGTTAAAAGACATATCCTGATCAAAAATAACACCAAGGTTCTTTACATTAGAACTGGAGGCCAGATTATTGTTTCCATCACAACGTGTTTTTGTAGTAGAAGAGTCTGGGTGCTGAACTGACCTCTCTGCAGTTCAGACATCTGACCAACAAAAAAAATTTGACATGTCATCAAAACAAAGATCCAACAAAATGAGGCAGGTCTGCTGAACAACTAGAATTCTACACCAAACAGAAATGGGACAACAAACCCCTCCAAATACTCCAGCAACTGGTCTCCTTAGCTCTTAGACTATTACAGACAATCTCTCAATTAGGTATTTGATATGCCTAACATGTTTAATTGTAATAAAAAATAGGTTTATGAGATTGATAATCATTGCAGCTTGTTTTTATATACATTTATTTTATGAATAATAAGTAATAATAAGTAATTTTGGATGTATTTCCTAACATTCTCTTCAAAGAGAAATTGCTTTACCTGGACAAAGACAATGACAAACAGCAGGTAGAGGCAGTACGTGGCTCGACTGCGCTCCTGCTTTGGCACAACTTTGCGCCCCACATCGTTGGGAAACAACACACGTTTTTTTCTCTTCTTCCTTTTCTTCTGAGGGATGGAGGAATTCGCAGGGAAGGTGTTGGGGCAGTCAAAAGTGAAAATTTTGGGGCTTGTGCGTCCTGGTGCTCCTGTGATGCCCCCGGGGCTCCCCAGTCCGAAGGCCATCTCCTGCCTCCTCTTCTTCATGGCCTGGTACTTCTGTTTGATGCGTATGACAGCACGAAGAGAGGTGAAGCCTGACAGACTGGGAGTGGGTCTGCCATTTCCCTCTTCACTCTCCAACTCTTCATTCAGCTCTGTCTCAATGTCTCCTGCTGTCTGAGAGGAAGAGCTGCTTCTGCTGCTGTCCTGCTCACTCATCTGCTGGGAGGAAGCAAATCTTTTTAACTTCTGTTCACATGCATATTTTTTTAATTCAATTCAATAAGTTTATTTACTCCATTCAGTAAATTTTCATTCTAACATACAACACATTTTAACATGATGAGTGAAAAGGGAGCAGGAAGAAGAAAACCTTATATAAACCTGCTCCTTTCTCAATAATTACAATTATTCTTTCATGGCCTCAAACATTAAATCAAAAATATAATCTGCAGACAATATATCATTCTCCTTATTATTAACCTAAAAGTGTGTAAGACTTAATGATTTTTTCCTTATAAAGTATTTTAAATTGATTTAAAGAAGAACATTTTTTCAAATCATCATCCAAACTATTCCATAGTTTTACTCCATAAACTGAAATGCACATTTGCTTTAAAGTGGTACGCACTGCTTTAGTTTTAAAATCATATTTCCTTTGGTTATTTCTGTCATTTGAACTGAAGATAAAAAACTTTTGTAAATTAATTGCCAATAATGTCTTTCTTGCTTTAAACATTATTAACAAAATTTTTAAATTAACTAAATCCCGTAATTTCAAAATGTTCGATTGAATAAAAATGTATTTGTATGTTCCCTAACGTTCACTTTATATAGAATTCTCATAACTTTCTTTTGTATCAAAAACAAAGGTTCAATATTGGTTTTATATGTGTTGCCCCATACCTCTACACAATACTATATAACTACTATATATCTACTATATAAGTAGAAAAAATGTGGGTAAAAAAATCAATAAAGGCAGGAGTTTATATTAAATGTTATTTTGAAAGTTCCTGACTTGTGTTTCCACAGCAGGAACCAGGTTTTTAATTTCTGAGTCTTTGACTCAACTGAGGAACTTTCAGGATGAAATGTTAAACATTTCATCCAGTGAATGATCACTGTTGTTTCCTGAAGCATTATTATTGCTCATCACTGAAGGTGAAAGCAGTGAGAATATTATTATCTGTGTCTCTATATGTCTAAAAAACTACTAAAAGGGTTTAAAAAGTAAGAAATAAGCAATGGGTTGGTGTTTAAAACCAATTAGCTCCAAATCACTATCTTTTTCTTCTCCTGCCTGGCTTCTTCATCTTCAACAACCTTTGTTCAATATATCTCCTCTCACCCCTCAGCACTTGTTCAAACTGTCTCAACCTGTCCCTTCTAGCTGTATCTGTTAACCTTAGCTGTCCCTCTGATATAATACTGTTCACCTTGATCATTCCCAGTAATAATCTCACAAAGTTTTCATATTCATTACTCAAGTAGAAGTATAAATTTAAAAAGACTTCTGTAGAAGTTCAAGTATCAACTCAGGGTTTTTACTCAAGTGAAAGTACTGGTTTTAAAACTGCTTTAATAAAAAAAGGACAAAAGCTTACAGCAACGGGGCCTATGATGCATAACCCCACCTCCCAAAAAAAAAACATTTTTCTTAAGGCATTAATGGTTATAAATTATTAAATTATTTGTGGCTTGTCATTACAAACTATGGGAGCAGAGAGCCAAAAAGAAAAATATTAATGAAACTACAAAATACAAACATGAAGAGAAGGGTGAATAAATACAGCAACAGTGATAAAATGTGTCAAACTGTCCACCATCCAAACCTATAGCAACAAAACTGAGATATCTTAGAAAACCAATCAGCCCCAACTAAAGGATTTGGCAAAATGAACATTTTAAGCCTAGTCTTAAAAGTAAAACTTGAAAACCATCCAAGACCTGGGCGGCTGTGGCAGAGTGGTTAGGGGAGTCGTCCTGGGGCTGGTAGGTCTCCGACCAGATACAGATATAGAGATAGTGGTGTACTCGCTCATCCCTAGTATTTATACACAAATGCTGTCAAAGTGTATTATTCTATTCAGGAGGTAGATGGCAACAAAAAGACAACATGCAGTTTCAACTGTGTTTGGAGTTCGTCTTCAACAGAATGAATTCTTTTGCTCTCTGACTTCCATATTTATCACTGGATTTATCGCACAATCTCACATTTCCTATGCTTCTCGTATATCCTCTGTGCTTCGTATTGGAGCAGAGTGAAACAGAGTGGAGCAGACACAGTATTTGGGTAGAAATGAATGGCAGAAATCTGTTCAGTGCAGCAGAACCACATGTAGCGTAAATTGGGAATGAATTCAAACTTTCTGCACTCCTAGAGACTCCAAGTAAATAACAAAATGCTAATTTAATGGCTAAAAAAGTGGATTTTGCATGGTATGTCTTCTTTAAATAAAGTCAAAGCTGAAGTTATTTTTTTTAAAGTAATGATATAAAAATGTCACCAATCTCTAAAGCTTTATTACAGATGTTGAGTCCACATTTTCATCTACACTGAAGTACCTCTCCATCAGTTCACCTTTCTGTTTTCTCCCTGTGTTCCCTGTAGATTACTGGATCTAAATGTTAACACTGCTGGCTTGGAGTTTTGCTGAAGTCAATTTAAAAAAAGCTACATTTTGTCCATTTGAAAATAATTTCATCTGTGTTCTCATTCATTTCTCTTAAAAGGTTTTCTCAAGACACAAAAAAGAATAAAGTAAAAAATCCACCATATTTCTTCTCATGCTTTTTCTGCTACAACTGCAGTACACATGGCCCATAAACTAGAAGATGTAACTTTATGTTCACTCTCACTGGCTAAAGGTATTGGCCTTAGGGCTGAACAGAATTAACCCAAATGAGAATCAAATAAGGTTGCGTGTCCTAACAACCCAATAAACATGAATTAAATTTTCTGCTGCTTGGTGTGTAAAAACTGAGCCCAGTTAGAAGGATTCTGTGTGACTGTTTGGAGCTAGACTTCATTAGAATATGAATAAACCAATATATGACATAATGTTCTTTTTAAAATCTTTATTGTAAATTTAGGTGGGACTTAGTCCTGCTTACCCATTTATTACAGCCATCCCTGAAGGTCTGTATGCATACTGCATGTAAGGTGTATGTGCATTTATATATCTTTTATTTCTAATGTTTTTGTTGGTTAAATTGTGATTTAAATATTATGGTTCATTTAATTACTACTGTAGATATATTAATGCTGTTTATCTGTGTTTGTCTATTTACTCTAACTGATGAGAATGGTGTGTGTACCCTTGAGGGTTAATTTCCCTTAGTTAAAGATCTTAGTCACTGTCTCGATCTCATCTGGTATGCAGGGATATCATTTTCCTTTTCTTTAACCCTCAGAGGAGTAATGGTGGGTCCCAACCACTCCTTCACACACCCAAAGAAAAATGGAGATTTGACCTATATCATTAGCAACAAGAAATTCAAGTTTGGGGACAAACTGAAACAGACTTTACTTGCACCCACTTGTACTTCCTGGTAGTTTCTTATAATGTAGAGATCAATTGAGAAAACAGAATTAAGTGACTGCAAATGAGGCGACAAGTACAATATAAAACATTAAAAAATGTTAAACATTAACACATTTTCATTATTTAGCCAACTTTCTGAGTAGGGTTGTGTCATATTGACAAAAAAAATTAATCCCGATTAATTGTGATATTTAGCCAATAACAATTAATATGACGATTAATCAGCTAGAGTCCCTGAACGCCTGCATGCCTGTTATATAACCAATTTAAATCACTCTAGTGGGAAAGCGTTGCTCTTCTTAAAAATCTGTTCCAAATTGGGTCAACAGTACAGACTTCCTGCTATACATCAATTTTTAAATTGTTTTGCTAGGACAAGTAAAACCAGAGTTATGATAAATAAAGTACAGAATTTTTTTAAATGTTTGTTATATTTGAAGTATAGAGTAGCACCAAGTGGACTGACCGGTGAAATCTCCAGTCAGTCTAAAACACACACACACACACACACACACACACACACACACACACACACACACACACTTTTTGAAAAGGAATGAATGTGCAGCTCAATGTTTTACTCTCTGGCTGGACAGACCCGTTCAGATGAACCGCTCACTTTGCCAAAAAAGATCCATCTCCGCCTATTTTTGTGTTTTTATTCCTGCATTGGGAGTCCTGCAAATGTGCACGCTGCATTCAGAGGCGATCACTCCTGTCAATCATGTGTCCACGCTGCACATTTTCATAAAAAGCTGCAGCAGTGTGAGACGAGACCCCAGCTCAGACCAAACCTTTCTACCTGTTGCACGAATGATGTTTTAATCATAGTTTTAAAAATCTTCTCACGAGGATACGCTGTGCGTGCGGCACATCACCTGCAAACAGCTGGATCAGCCATCAGGGTGATGTAAAATAAAGGGATAACCCAGTTATTTTTAAAGCAGGGTTGCAGGTCAAAATTTATCCCATATGTCATGATGTTAGTGCTTGAAGTAAGTTGTCTTTTAATAGGTGCAGATATACGATTTTCTTTCCTTCTTTTTGCCCCTTTTTCATTCAATAATTGATTTGATGTTTTTAATGGTCTTTGTTGTTTTTAAGATTTAAATAAATAAATACTCTCAGCTATTTCTACCAGTCTACTTCTGAAGCCTCACGCAGCAACGCCAGCTGAAAATGACTCTTCTCTTCTTTTCCCACGGAATTCAGGGATTAAAATGACAGTAAATTATTTTTAAAACAGCATGGGTTTTATAAAGGAGTCCCTGGAATTTTTTCTTTTACCCTTGTAAGGGGGCCCCAGATCCAAAATATTTGAGAACCCCTTCCACTTGACCTATAGAATACTCACAACAAGTGTTTACTTCTGTAGGTAAAAGTCTGTTTAACAACCTGTTAAAATAGCTACAGGAAATGGCATCTACTTCATTCAAGCCTTTCTGAGGGAAGCCCACCACACTGATTCTACACACTGTTTGCTCCTACACTAAATACCACACAGCCTTGATCACAATTATTGGCAAAAATCCAAATATACAAATTGGATGATATGACGTTATTTAGCAGCTTTTACGACAGCCGAAAGCAACTTTTCTTAGAGGAGTTGGCAACAGTGTTCAGCAGCTCGAAATCTTACTCCAAGCTCAGGTTAAAACTTGAGAGCCCTGTAGTAGTCTACATTTAAGTATTTTGAAATGGAACACAGCCTTTGATTTTTTTCTTAAACAAAAATGTACAAAACAAACAGGTTTTGCATTAACATTATACAACTAGAAGCACTCGAAAAGTGCAAACCTCTGCCAAGGACAATTTACCCTATCCTGTAATAGTGAAGAAACAGCATCAGTATAAAGAAAACATTTTGCCTTTAAAGAAAAAACAGAATAAACATATATTTTTAGGAAAATTTTAACGTTATCTATAGGATAACAGACCCGAACAGGGGGTTGGGTGAGTTAGCTAGCTTATCTTTCTAATACAGGTGGTGGAAAAAAATCCAAAAACGTAAACACAAAATAAAAAATTGTTAGGAGGCGCAGGCTGATGTTTTATCACATTGATCTTTTGTTATATTAAAGTCAGGTAAAACAGTAACTTTTTCGATTTAAAAATAATTTGGTCTAAAATTTTATTTCCATGCACCTTCGTGATTGGTCTTCTACACCGCTTCAGACAATCCCATTGCATGTCTACTGTCGTGGGGGGTTGACCCATCTACGAATGATCTGATGTGATTATTAGAAGTCTATGGTCAGCTTCCTTGAAGCTGATTGGCTGTCTACAGAGTCTACAGTTCTACAGTGAATTATTTCATCTATCCTGCAATAGTGAAGAATACTTAAAAAATTCCTGCATCCCGATCGTGATCCAGATCATCACCAAAATTTAATTGTGTTCCTTTGGCCAATACCCACCTGTAGAAAAACATTTAATGAAAATCAGTCCATAAGTTGTTGAGTAATTTTGTCCACAGACAGACAGACAGACATGCACGACCAAAAATAAATAAAAAGGTTAGATAACTTGAGGCGGAGTCCATCTTTGTGCACGTAGCAACAGTAGCTGTAGCTCTGGTAACAGTATTGAGGTCAGTGATTTACACAAATAAAAATACGCTTTGGTTTATTACAAAGGTTATTAATGTGGCTATAATTTAAGCTAGTTAGACATGTAGAGAATGAAGCTTTTATTTAAAAAAAAACACGGTTAATTGTGTTGCATAGTTTTGTGTCTTGTGAATGTTATCAAGACTGGTCAAGATTAGGTTCTCCTGAGACCAGTAATGATTTTATGAGAAAGTTTTGTCTTAACAGTGTTTCCCCTACCATTATCCAAGGGGGGGGGGGGGGGCACACAACGAGGCCAACCCCCCTCCAAGAATTGAAAGAATTTTAATGTAAATATTGCCACATCAAGCACATACAATACCAAACTTGAAAAAATAGATCACTGTAGAGTTGTTATTAAAAAAAACAATGAAAAAAAATAGTTTAAGTTGTTTCTTCTTTTGTATGTAACCCCCCAAAGACCAATTCCCTAGGGGAGACACTGGTCTTAATGATAATTTTCATCATGATTGTATTTATAGCAAGCTGTGATTAAGACCTAGCTAGATTTCAAAGTTTACCCAACAATTTAAATGATTATGAGCTCTTAGTTTTTAACTTAACTGAAGCCGCACCTGATTTATAAGCAGGGTGGTTTGTTAAAAACTAATTACTGGTTTGTGTTTACAGAAGTAAACCTTTACACCATGCCTGACTTCATGTGCAGCTCACAGATGTTCTAACAGCTGTAGCATCAAAACAAGAACCTGTGGAGCAGAATATAGCAGAGGGTTTTTTCTCTTACTCACCCTTTGTAGCTTGAAGGGAAAAAAAACACTAAAATATTCCTAAGTCCAAATGAATGTAAACGGGTAATTTTTTGTATATTCGTCCCAGTAAACATTAGCATTTTCAAAGTCTGGCCTCGTGTAAACAGGGCCCAAAAGTGCCGGTGTCAGAGACTCCGATTACCAGTGGCATGTAAATGAGCAGACAGATCGCAACAAAAATGTTGCGGTTTCACTAAAAACCAGCTCTGTGTAAACGGGGCCATAGATAACAAGTCAGTGGGGAGTAGGCCTACTTGATTTGCAGTTGTATAGTTCACAGCAACTTTATTTACATGTGAACGCCTCACCGTAGACCTGAGAAGAGGGAGGCCAGGGAGCAATATTTATATACTTATATAGGCCTACTTACAGTATCTATGAACTGTGAGTGAAATTATGATAATTTACGTTCGTCTTTATACTTGGTCAGGAAAAAGACGTCTGAAATAACAAAAATCACCAACCTGCTGTTTCACGTCGCATTGAAGTATGACCCAAGCTTTAGACAGATTTGTGAAAAATATTTGAGAGAAAATGTTATTTTGTGTATAAAGACAATGTTTTAGGCCTTTGAAAAATGGGAGCAAAAACAAAAGTGTTGCATTTATATTTTTGTTCAGTGTATGTTTTATTTTGAAAACGTCCATACCTTATATTTTTTTTATCAGTTGCAACAGAAGTGTTAAGTTAGAATAATGCTCAACATTCTAGTTAACATTAGCATTACTCTGATAATCTTAGGTTAGACAGAGAACAGTAAGCAGTAGTTCTGTAAACATATACATTTGATCACAATCTGTAAAGCAGCTGCAGAACTGTTTGTATAAGTTATGACACATTAAGGAATTTATTTATAACTTGTTGTAAAACAGCAAGAACTTGAAATATGCCAGAAATTTGAGTCTAACCCATCTACCACACAGACATGAAAAGAAAGATAAAGATCACACCATCATTCATCTGACAGCTGCTCTCTCTTTACATAATGTAAAGAAACCTACAGAAACCTTGTTTCAGAGGGAAGTGCAGAAGGTTCAGGAACAATCTGTGGTTCCTGCAGAATATAAACATTCACACAACAGTTCTGACAGTTTTTTACACACTAGATTTAAAGTTACATAAAAGGCAACATCCTGTTTAGGTTCTGCAAAACTCCATTTTCTATTTTAAGATAAACTCTGTAGAGATACATGATATATCCATGAGTCACTTTTAAAGTTACTGTCTGAACCTCAGCTGATTAACATTTCCCTGTTTAATCTACAAAAAAAAAAAAACTGAAAGGAAACTCAAGCTAAAAGCCTGCCCCACTCCCTCCTGCACACTCATGGACCTGTTAGTACTGCTTTATGCTTTACAGGTCAGGAAGTATCAGTTCCACCCAGGGAAGGTCAGATCAGCAGATTCATTGAACAGTAAGGCATTGTTCTGATCCGAGCAATAAGAGGTGGAGCTGTTTCTGGATAGTTAGAACTCTCATGGAAGCTTTTTCTTTTACTTCAGTGCTAAAGAATTCAGAAGAGCTGTCTGAAGGATATCTGAGCTTTATCTGCTGTTTGTCTTCTGCCTGCAGGCAGAGGCCTGAAAGGTCTGCTGCATACCAGGCATTTTAATGATTTACTCAGAAAACATTCTCTCATCAACGTTCTTCCTTTAAATTGAGAGAAGCCAATTGCCTACAGATTAAAGAACACATGAACAGAAAAAAGGTTGCAGTCTTCTTTTCTAAAACAAAACCTTGGTTTTTCAGGCAGAACAGCTCAGAGAACCTCCCACTCACATTTAGCTTGAGGCAGAGGAGGACAGAGGCAGAAAAATAAATGCTCTTACCTTAAAACGTGGCTCAGAACAAAAGAGAAATAAGTCTTCTGCAGGTTAGTCCATAGTTCTTGTCAAATGAGGCAAAACAGAAAAAGTCAGCTGAACCCAGGAAGTTTGACTTTCTCACCTCTAAACTCACCCATCAGCAGGCTCCTCCTTCTTCCTCTTATTTTCTTTCTGCTTTGCTGCTAATCGTTTTTTGTTTTTTTTAACTTTAGACTAAAGACAAGGCCCATTTAGAATGTTTTACTCGAGGTTTTAAGGTCACTTGAAACTAAATTTAATCCTTTTTTGGGTCTTCAACAAAATGTATATATCTGTATGTGGAGAAAACTTTCAGCAGCACAAAAAGCATCGTACTGAGCCCCTAAAGGGACATTGGATGAAAAAATAAAAAAATACTATCTCATGTGCACCAGTTAGGGTTATGTGTGCACCACTTAGTATCTCGTGATAACTCCCAGAATCTTTCAGATCATTTTGGACAAGCTGTGTTTACTGAAATGGAAATATGTGACATAAATGAGCTTTATTTCTAGTTTAGCTTGACATTCAAACACAGTGTTGCGTTGCTTGTCCTCCGTTCGGTGCCACAGCTAGTGATGTGCAGATCGATACTGAAATATCAATACTGCCGATACCAGAACTTTATGTTCTAGAATCAATACTAAAATTAAAATATTAATACTTTGATACTTTAGTTCAGTGGTTCTCAACCCTGGTCCTCAAGGACCCCTGCCCTGCATGTTTTAGTTGTTTCCATGCTTTGGCACAGCTGATTTAAATCAACGAGTGATTGACAGGCTTCTGCAGAACCTAAAGACTTACTGCAGAGCAGGGAAACAACCAAAACATGCAGGGCAGGGGTCCTTGAGGACCAGGGTTGAGAACCACTGCTTTAGTTATTTCACATAGTGTGTATATCATTAACAGGAAAATAGTGGAAATAACTAAACTATTCACATCTTGTCTAAATCATAATGTGATTGAAGGGATCTACTTTTTCTTCCGCTTGAGTAATGCATAAGCACTTGGCACGTGCTGAGTCAGTCACTCAGTCTAGGGCAGTGGTTCACAAACTTTTTTCTGCTGGGCCCCCCTTTGGTTTATAAAAATAATTTCATGCCCACTCACCACCACACACACACACACACACACACACACACACACACACACACACACACACACACACACAATCTCCAACCAGACACACAAATATTTTGTTTTTAAACTCCATTTCAATTTA
>JARVGW010237117.1:0-10709 GCA_031762495.1 Anablepsoides rubrolineatus | reverse complement strand
AAACACAATTTTCAATTAGTTTGATGTGAAACAGTACTTTAAATGAATGAGACAGTGGTTGCACTTTTTTCAGTGCACAGCAGTTGTAAATAAATGGAAAATAGGCACAAAACTCTTTATTACCCAAAATATACAACAAAAAAAACTGTTTAAAATCTGAAAGGCTGTTTTTATATTTAAGAAAAAATTAATTTTATGGTCTTAATGTTCAAAGAAAACGCTGTTTTGATTGAATATAATCTGTGTGGTATTTCAATCAGAGCTGTTTCTACATTGTGCTGAATATAAATAAAAGGCCATCTGCACAATTGACAAGAGGCATTTTATAAATAAAATAAAAAACCTCACCGATTCATACGTAATTACAAAATAAAACATGTTTACACATGATATTTAAAGCATTTAGAGATAATTAATTGTCATTGATTTAACGTTGTCATTAATTGTTTCATCTGAGAAGTTTGACTGTTTTCAGCTCCCAAACGGCTCTTAACTTATTCTCATCTGTAGTTTCATATTTTAGCTTAACTTGGCAAATCTGGATGCTTTGTGTGTTGAATAAACCTTTCACATTTTATGTGTTTATGCTTTATAGCTGCCCAGTTGTGTGTATTTGCTCTGTTAGAAAAGCAGAATTCTTACTTTTATTTAACATTTTAATTAAACTTTTAAATTTATTTAACATCAATTATGTTGGGTCTATGAGGGGATGGACAAATGATCCACCTGATTATCACGGTGGTCCCCCTCTCTGTTTTCATAATATTATGATCCTATATAAGGGGGGGGGGGATTCTGGTCCTCAAGGGCTTCTGTCCTGCGTGTTTTACTCATTTCTCTGCTCCAAAACACCTGATGCAGTGATTGAATTACCTCTTCAAGTTCTGCAGAAGTCAAATAAGCGTCCATTCATTCAAATCAGGTGCGTTGAGCAAAGAAACAAGTGAAACTCACAAGATAACAGAACTTGAGGACTAAGATTGAACACCTATGTCCTATTCATTCTGCTGCAGTCCTACAGTACTTGTTCAAAGAGATATAATATATAAACATGAGTTTTAAAACAGTAGAAATTATGAATTTATGTCAGATAAAAGAAGTTCAGATGTCAGGAAGTTCTGCTTCATGCTCAGTGGATTATTGAGTGTAACAGTTTAGCTGCTCTGATGAGCTGAAAGTTTGAGTTTTTATAACCACAGAGGAGAAATTCTCTCAGCCTAAACCAAAGTAACAGAATAAGTTTGAGCCGGGTTACATCACCATGATAACACAGACTAAACTCATCACCTGCTCCAGAGTCGATGATGGGTTCAGTTTCACCTTCAGCTGTCGGGAAAAAAACAGATTTTTTGAAGAAGATCCCAAAATTATAACATAACATAACACAAAACAACAACCTGCAGAACAGCTGACAAATTACGCACAACTTTACGCAGCAACAAATCTATTGTCTGCATCTTGTGGAGCTGAGGAATCATCACAGCTGAGCTGTTCTGAATTAATCTGCTATGTTGACAAATGTTTTTTTTTTCAAATAGAATTAAATTATTTCTAATTCACACACATTTTAATTCTCCTCAGTTGTGTGCGCGCCTCGCGTCTCGCAGGTCTGCGCTCTGTGCGTGTTTCCAACGCTCCTTACATCCAAAAAACAGAACAGTCATATTTCTGTGGATTCTGGTCAGATTCGTGACTTTTTGGGTTAAAACTGTCGACTGAAAAACTTTGCGTGGCTGCTGCACATTCTCACGGCAGGTAAAAAGTGTGCGTAAATTTACACAGACCTTCACACAACGTTGGTTTTGATACATCCCAACGTATGCGTAAAACCTGGCGCACGCAACTTTTTTTATGCGTACGCACCGTTTATACATGAGGGCCCTGGTTCAACAGGACTCAGGGCCACGGAGCGCTCCCTGGTGGTCAGAACCGGTACCGGCTCCGGTTCGGCGGCGTTTCATGAAGAGGTTAAAATCCAGTCGCAGCATTTTAATAACATCCACACCGGATCAGCAGCAGCTACTCCCGGTTACCCTCACGGAGAGGCGCTGTGAAATCAACCGGAGCCGGCCGATGCAGCCCGGAGAGGCTGCCCGCAGAACGTCCCGGAGTTCCGGGGAGACGAACTCACACCGCCTGGGAGGATTAGCACCGTTTCCCCGGTACAACTCCAGCACTACGCCATGAATAAATAATTAACCTGCGCGCTGCACCGCGGTGAGAAGAGGCAGCTGCTCTCCATCATCCACCGGCCGACCGGCTCCACGCAGGTGTGGAACAGATAAACTTCAGCAGGTGCAGCGGGACATTTACGCACACGCACACACACACACAAACACACACACACACACACACCTTCAGAACCAGCAGCAGGAGGAGCGGGTTAAACAAACACAGCAGTCAGAACTTCAGCATCAACCCGTCGCCGGGTCCAGATTCCGCACTTCCAACTCACCTTGAGCGGCCGATCCTCGGGTGCTGAAAACACTTGCTATCAAAGTGGCCACATACCAAATCATAGTACTGTCACCGAGCAGAGAAAAGCCTCATCATATCTCAAAGTGCCCCTGTCCGTGCATCCCTCATCGCTCGGGACAAACTGGAGACAGGCCGGTATCCCTGCTTCCCCTCAACCGAGTCTTGGACTGCTTCCCCTCGGCGCTTTCCCCTCTGTCTTCCCCTCTCCTCCGCGCTCCTCTCGCATCCTTCAGACGGATCACCTGCGCCAATAAAACCGGAGGAGACGGCGCCGTGAAACCAAGCGCAAGCCTTAAGATGTCTAAGCCCCGGCCCCCACGCTGCTTTCATTGGCCGGAGGGGGAGGACTGCGGTCGCTGATTGACTCCCTGCGCTGTCGCTTTAACAGTTAGGAGTGGTGCGTTCCCTGACCTGAAAATGTTTGGAAATTCTAATTTACTGCTCTTAGCCTTTTTCTACCATGGAGCATTAGTATGGGATACATCTTATGCCAGCAGGAATTGAATTTGAATTGCTCAGATTGAATCTGAATGTACATAATTTGAAATTGAATGCATTGGTTTGAAAATGAATTTTACTAAATTGAAATTGAATTTGATGATTTAAAACTGAATTTAAAGTTTTGAATTTGAATTGATTTGCTTTGAAACTGTATTTTGGTTTATTAAAAATTCAGTTTGACTACTTTCACTTTCAGTTCCAAAATTCAGATTTATGTGTCACAGATCCTAGTCCTTGAGAAAGCCAGCCAGAGTAATCAAACACAGATCCACAGATTTACATTTAACTTTGATGAAGTTTCTCTTCTGTAATGTAACAGAGTTGATGCAATCCACCATAAAAGTGACAAACACAGACAGTTATATTATTAGAGTGAATAATTTTACCTTTATGTAGAAATATGTTACTTTACATCACATCATGGATCACATGCGTAAATACACATTTTGTTTTTGTTTATGTCTGTTTTGAAAAAAAAAATTCTATTCTTTTTTTTGGGTTGAATTTGTCTGCTAAACATTACTGTTTAATACTTTAAGATTAAACTTTTTTTATTTATGCTCTGGTTCATGTGAACATTACAAGCGTTCCTGATCATTGGAGAAACGTTGTACCTGTTTAAACACACAGGTGAGAATAAAAACTGAGCTGTGGTCATTCATAATTAAAAGCTTTAAGGTCAAATTTATATTCTAACATAAATTACATGAAAATTATTCATTTTGTACTTGTTGTTTTACTCAGTTAATTTAAACAAATTCTTACAAATTCTTTATAATTTAGTTTAAAAATACTTTACATTTTAATAAATAAGTAAATGTTAACTTTTTTAAATTTGGTATCACCCAGCTTCAAACACATCTAAAATGTATTTAGTCAAATCTGATTAATTGATTAAACTACAATTAAGCTTTAGAAATTAGACTATATTTATGCAAATGGTTACTTATTTAATACAAAAAGCACAAAAAGCATTTAAATACAAATAAAAAATATGATTTGCACATTTACCTCCTGAATAACATCTGAAGAGATATAAATGTAATAAATGTCAATGTTGATAAAAAGCCAGTTTTCTGCAGTGATCCTGCTGCACATTTCAGTTTTAACATGCAGAGGAAATAATTGAAGTTTTAGATAGCATGAAATAATAAATATTTGTGTAAACTTCAGATAAAGAACAAGAAAAAATAGACACGTATAGGGTAAATAATAAAATGTAGAATTTCTGTGAGGTTAAATTATGTTGAGTTACAAGAATGTCCCATTATTTTTCATGAACTAAGTGTCCTTATGTTTGAAGTAAATAATCATATTTAACTAATAATGACATGAATATTCCTCATTTCTGTGTGTAAATTTAAACATATATATATTTGCATTATGCTGATATTAGGATAAATATACTCTCACAAAAACATCTATCTACTGTAGAAGTGTAACTATTCTAAAATCATTAGAAATAATTTATATTTCAATAATTTATCATTTATATATCAGAACAATAATATAAATAAGTTAATAATAATAATTAATAATAATAATTTAAAAACACATTTAACTGTAAAAATTCTTATTTATTGTATGCACTTGTTAGCATCCTGCTCCTCCATGAGCAGGTTTCTGCTGAGGGAGCCTGAAGGCATCATGAGACCAGGCAGCGTGTCATGGTGGGTTGGAGTGTGAAGAGGAGCTGCAGTCTCATCCTGCGCAATGAGAGGAGAGGAAGCATCATCACGTCACCCCTTTAGCAGACAAACCTTTTGGAAAAGTCAGACTAGAAAGATGTAAGAAACACGTCAGACATGGAAAACACTGACTAACGGTTCGATGAATAGCCACGGACTGAATCCGTCTGTTGAGTTTAAAATTGATCTGAGTCAGCCTGCCTGGCTCACAGGACGTCCATCACCCCACAGAGACAAGTCTTCCACCAGCTCTATCCACACCTCCACGCAGGAGGAGCTTCCAGATTACAATCCAACTCTTTCTCATATCCAGTTCACCTTCAGAGAGAGTTCCGATGCAAACAGAGGATGAGTTTTAAAATAAACCTTCTGAAACACTAACATTTAAAGGCTTAGCATTCTTAAACAGCTTGATACTGCAAAGTGACAGAGTTATTTTGGTTAAATTATGTTATCTTAAAGTTTTATTTGTTGACACAAATTTAACACAAACAACAAAACAGTTTAAAAAGTAAAGGTGATAGATGGAGTGATCCTCAGTTGTCTGCTGCTCCACAGAGCTTAAAAACAAGAACATCTCTGTTTAGGAACATGAAAATAAAACATATTTACTGAATATATTTAGCCCTGAAACCAGAGAGAACAGGAGATGTTTTTACCCAGGTTTTACTCAGACTCTACCCAGGTTTATCCTGACTTTACCAAGGTTTAACTCTGATTTTACCCAGATTTACTTTGGACAGTACAAATACTTTGTTACTGTCATTAGATTTTTTGGGTATATGTACTTTACTTGAGTAATTATTTTTCAGCCTACTTTTTACTTCTACTTACATTTTTTAAAAAGACAAGAAGTAGAAAGTTGTTACTTTTATTTCATTTTTGCTTGTTTTCATTCCAGCTTGTTATTGTAAAAAATAAAAACTATCCATATAAACTGTACCTCCTAGATAGAGTGAATTTAACTGTGGTTGAATAAGAAGTATAAATATATATAATTCTGATAGTGTATTAGTTTGTAATCAAACAAATCATGTCCCACTCCAGCAGGACATAATCATTCAAATAAAAGGACTGTACTTAAGAAGTATTTGTATTTCATGAATTATATTATTACATTTGGCCACAGTCCTCAGATAGATTTTTATTTAGGGGAAAATGTTTGGGCAGCCTTGATATATGTATATAGACTGAAACAGCTAGACTAGTGCATCCTAGATTTAACATCAATTAATTATTTTAATACAATATAGTCATTTCTGCAGTTTTCTTCACCTCCTAATGAAGGATGCTGTGCTAACAGGCAGTTCTACAGAACCTTGAGGCAGTGCTTGAGTTTTCCTGACACTCCTTAGACTGAAGAAATCTCTTGGAGGAGACAAAAAAAAACATTTTTTTCTTCATAGAACTCATCCTAAGGTCCTACATAACATTTTTTAAAATAAAGACTAGATGAATTATAATGCTATAATATAAATGTAAAATAAAAAAATCACCCCAAAGTTTCTGAAACAAAAGAGAACTATTTTTGACAATATTACTGTTGAGTCCTTTTGTCTTCAGTGCCTGCCTAAACTTGATAAGGCATTACTTCAGAGGACGCAGGCCAACTCCATTTATTTATCTTTTTAGTTTAATGGTTAGGTTGTTGGTTTACAATTACATTTGGGATCCTGAAATGTTGGAGTTAAAATTTAAAAGGAAAAAATCAAATACAATAATTGTGCAAAATCCTAGATGTTTTGATTACAGTTCAAAGTCTGGTGAAACTGTTTTGCTTTAATAGAAAGACATGTTGAGGGCACAAATGACAGACAACATAGAAGTGACACCTAGACAGCACAGTTTGATGTGAAAGCAGCTTGGACGCATCCTCAACACATGCATCATATCAGATTGTACATAAAGTCACAAAGTTTGACCAAAACACTTATTACTCCATCACAACATATGGGAAGGCTGCTGGAAAACATGCCTTTTTAAAAAATAATTTTTAAAAGTCTTCGTGTTGACAGTCTGAGGTAAAATGCCCTGACTATAACCGGACCTCACTGATGTATGTCCAGCCTAAGACAAACTTTGACTCACTCATTGATATTTCCACCAGTGGGCTTAAACAATGACTCATCATGACTAACGGTAATGATCTTTCTGTTCTATGCCAGCAGTGTGTTTCATATGTTTGGAGTGTGACATCATGCTTTAGCAGCCACGCACCAACGCCTGATGCAAACAAGCAGCCTGTAGCTCCTGATTCTTTCAGAGGCTCACATGAATGCTTCACTCTCCACTCTTCCTTCTGCTCCAGTGTGGAGGTGGGAATAGGAGGGACGTGATGTGAAAAATCAGTTATACATACCTCTTGTTGACAGTGAGGGGGTGTTTTTTTTTTCTGGATGACTCACTGCTGAAACACCAGGTTTAGATTCCCACTGGGAGTCTGAGTGAGAGGGCACACAGTCAGCCAGCATGTATGACCATCAACCACAGTTCATTTAAGAACATCAAACGTCCATGTAACAACTCAAAGATTGTGTCTTTTACATACCTACAAACGAGTTGATTTTTAGCAAAATCTGTCAGTTTCAAACAAAATGTGTCATTGCAGAAGAAACAAGGATGCAGACCAGACAGGTGATAGCGTTTTACCAGTGGGGGGTGTCGGATCAGATTGTGCTGATTAAGTATTTATTCACCCTTTTTTAAAATCAGACTCATTTGCATCAAAGTGTGAGATTGTAAGATTCAGGTAGTCCCCCGATGGGAACTAGGCTTGGGTCCCCATAAATAGGTGTGTATGCCAAAAATGATCTCCACATAATGGGGAATACCTCCCCACACACACACAGACACAAAATAACATATACTACAATATATATATATATGTATGCTAACCTATACAACACACTGGTTAGGCAGTGATTCAGATATTTTAACTTCGACAAGTGTCAGACAAGTATTTGTATTTCATGAATTATATTATTGATAGATTTTCATTTTAGAGAAAAGCTTTGTGCAGCCTTGATATATGTATATAAACTGAAACAGCTAGACTAGTGCATCCTAAATTTAACATACATTCATTATTTTAATACAACAGTCATTTCTGCATTGTTTTGGGGAGGTCACCTCCTAATAAATGTCATTACAGAAAATCTAACTGCTTATTTTAAATCAATACTTTTACTTTTAATACTTAAGTACAAAAAATATCAGATACTTTAAGACTTTTACTAAAGTAATATTCCTAAAGCAGACTTTAACTTTTACCAAAATAATTTTTTGGTAAGATAATTGTACTTTTACTATAGTATAACTTTGGGGTACTTTAACTCTGATTTTATGGATTTTATATGATGATAAAAAACACTTATATAAATATAAATTTGTGTAGAATTCCTAGAAAAGTGTTTCATTTAGCAAAACATCTGGGCTTTTCTGCTAATGATGTGTAATTGTGCAAAACTGTGTAAAGTTTTTAGAACAGGGCCCTATTTTCAAATTTTCAGCTATTACTAAAAAAATTGAATTTATCCGATTCAGTTGATTATTATGTTTGACCACAAGGGGACAGCATCTTACCACAAACTCTATAAAACTCTACTCTGGCTACATGTGTAGAGTAGAACACATAAGTCACAGTTTCATCTTTTTTTAAATAAAAAAAAAATTAGAATCTTGGTCAAATTTGGCTTTGTGTGTGTTTTAGATTAAAAAGCATCAGATGAAGTTTGGAAACTTGTATCTGGGGGGTCTGGTAATGATTGAAAGAATTCACCTGCACATCTAAAGGGAAGCTGCTGCATAGAGCAGAGGGCGATAACATTAAAGAGGCAAAAGAACGGAGCGCAGCAGTAAATCTGGAGGGTATTACATCGTGCCAAACATTTGCTGCCAGTAAACTGCAGCTCGGCTCTTTTCCTCCATGATTCCTCCTGCTGTCAGGGCCAATTTACACAGCCCCTCTGCCCCCAGCCCCTTCCTGACATCAGCTCTGTTTCATTTCAACTGGCTGTGGGCAGGTGGATGACACTCACAGGTAGCCTGTGAGCTCCGACTGACCTGACAGAGCAATTAAATCATTTTTACAGGGGCTGTGTGTTGCCTGTAAGCTAAGACTGTCATTTGAGCATTTAACCAAATGAAAGTGTGTTCGCTGCACAGAGGAGGGGGGCGGGGGTTATTCAGGCAGCGAATGGCTGAAAACAGTGGATTAAAGAAAGGGTCATGGCCTTGCTGATGGGATTTTTCTGAAAATATATCTCTTCCCTGCAGCACTGTTTCCTTTAAAATATCTAAATAATATTCAACATTGTGGCTGCATTGGAACAATGGAGAATACAAATATAGTTTTTTTTTTCTCCAATTGTAAGAGATAAATGTTCAAACATCTGCAGCAGAGGAGCATGTGAATTTACTGTCAATTTTATAGGCAGAATACTAAAAATACAATTATTCTAGTTGATCATTTCTTTATTCCTGAACCAGCATGGGTCAGAGCTTAATGTCTGGATGAAACAATTGAGTCTTTTTCTTCTGTAAATAAAATAAAACCTCTCCTCTCTGCTTTTTGTGACCTCTTCAAAATCCCTGCACATTATCATTTAAGTTTAATATTTAATGAGGAAAAATAATCTCTTGTCACATGACAGCAAATAATCCATGAATGCTAAAAATATAGTTTGTTCCCACACAGCAGACAGGTGTGGGCCAGATCTGGTGTCAAGCTGGCAATGCTGGCATGGCCAGGTCTGGAAATGGTAGCAGCGTTTTTAAGATGGTATGCCATAACTGGCCCAGTTGTGGTTTGGTTTACCACCTCAGACCATAATTCCTTGAGGTATCTGGGCACTGTTAGTATGTTGAGTGGTACAGAACTGGACCAGACAAATTTTGCTATGTGGGTTATGTGAAAATAGAGATTTGTTGTTGGTTTATGTATAGTTGAGGTCATAAAAAATTAGCTTGGAGCAAAGATTTTCCTGAGCAGACACTGTGGGGGCCAGCTTCTGAATAATGTTTAATAGTGTAAATGTGAATTCACACACTATTATATTCTTGTTTTCCATGTGTTTTTGCATGAACACTAGAACCATCACTTTGTGATTTTAGTTGTAAAAGTATCAAAACATTGAGCTCATTGTGGAAATGGATGCCATGACTTTTGGTATAAGGAACGTTTATACTTTTCATAATATTGAATTTTATTCACATAAGTATGTTCCCCTTAGAAACACACATTTCTTTCTTTTAATTTTCACTTCCTAAACTTTGTGATAAGAGATTTGACAAGAGGCCAAAGAGGAACCTGCTGGAATTGTTGGCTCTGAACTACACAACTTCAGTCTTCTTCTCATTAAAGTTTTGAAAATTCAGAGCCATCCTTCTTTGAATAAAAGGCTGGACAAAACATCCACCATTTCACTTCAGTGGTAGAAGTCATCAACATACAAATAAAAACAAAAGCTGTTTCCAGAAAACAAATGGCAGCAATGAGAAAAGATGAGGTCCCAGAATGCATCCTTGTGGAACTCCCCAGGTCAGGTCTGTAGAGGAGGAAATTAAACTATTGATGCTAAAACTAAATGTTTTGTTTGAGGCAGGACCTAAACCAATGTAGGGCTGAACCTTTGATGCCCTCTCATTGCTCCAGCTTAGAGAAAAGGATCACTAGAGTAACTTGCTTAGTAGCTATTAAGCAGTGTTGTATAAAGTACTTCGAAGTGATACTTGAGTAAAAGTATTTTACCCTAAATTTACTTTGGTAAAAGTTCAAGTCTCCTCTAAGAATAATACTTGAGTAAAAGTCTTAAAGTATCTAATATATTTTGTACTTAAGTATCAAAAGTACATTTCTGACATAAAATGTACCTAAGTATTAAAAGTAAAAGTATTGAGTAAAAATAAGTGGCTAGACTTCCCAAAATTACATATACCTACATATGGGGACAACTGGTAAATATGGGTCCCCGTTTGGTTTAAAAGCCATTGGTGGGATGGGGGTTGGGTTTAGGACTAAGGTGTGAATTGAGTTTAGGTTAG
>JARVGW010237109.1:0-10710 GCA_031762495.1 Anablepsoides rubrolineatus | reverse complement strand
AACATATATAACTGTATTAGTAAACATATATCTGTATTAGTAAACATATATCTGTATTAGTAAACATGTATATCTGTCTTAGTAAACATGTATATATGTATTAGTAAACACATATCTGTATTAGTAAACATATATCTGTATTAGTAAACATGTATATATGTATTAGTAAACATATAACTGTATTAGTAAACATATAACTGTATTAGTAAACATGTATATGTATTAGTAAACATATAACTGTATTAGTAAACATATATCTGTATTAGTAAACACATATCTGTATTAGTAAACATATATCTGTATTAGTAAACATGTATCTGTATTTGTAAACACATATATCTATGTATGTATTGGTAAACGTGTATCTGTATTAGTAATCACGTATACATGTATTAGTAAACACATATCTGTATTAGTAAACATGTAAACAACATATAACTGTATTAGTAAACATGTATATGTATTAGTAAACATATAACTGTATTAGTAAACATATATCTGTATTAGTAAACATATATCTGTATTAGTAAACATGTATATATGTATTAGTAAACATATAACTGTATTAGTAAACATATATCTGTATTAGTAAACACATATCTGTATTAGTAAACATATATCTGTATTAGTAAACATGTATCTGTATTTGTAAACACATATATCTATGTATGTATTGGTAAACGTGTATCTGTATTAGTAATCACGTATACATGTATTAGTAAACACATATCTGTATTAGTAAACATGTAAACAACATATAACTGTATTAGTAAACATGTGTATCTGTATTAGTAAACATGTATATATGTATTAGTAAACACATATATCTGTATTAGTAAACATATATAACTGTATTAGTAAACATATATCTGTATTAGTAAACATATATATGTATTAGTAAACATGTAAACAACATATAACTGTATTAGTAAACATGTGTATCTGTATTAGTAAACATGTATATATGTATTAG
Source organism: Anablepsoides rubrolineatus (assembly GCA_031762495.1). Lineage (NCBI taxonomy): Eukaryota > Metazoa > Chordata > Actinopteri > Cyprinodontiformes > Rivulidae > Anablepsoides > Anablepsoides rubrolineatus. Next base: position 9,737 of record JARVGW010237109.1, on the reverse strand, counting down.
TAAACACGTATCTGTATTAGTAAACATATATATGTATTATTAAACATATATATCTGTATTAGTAAACATATATATATCTGTGTTAGTAAACATGTATGTATGTATTAGTAAACATGTGTATCTGTATTAAAGACTTTATTATCTTAAATATTTATGATATTTTTAATCTAATAATGTTAACATGGGTTACTACTGACAGAAATTGAAATATCTGACTTTTTTGTACATTTTTGGCAAATTTTAAAAAATAAACAACCTGTTTTGTACCTGTCTTCACTTTGCCTCACACATTCTCTTTTTGTCAGTTTTTGCCCTGGATTTCTCAATCGCGTGCGTCACACAAATGGGTTCTTCAAACAGAGAGGAAAAGCCCTGTTTACTAAAGTCACAGTTTTAGGTGAAGCACCTAGTTCTGTTTAACGTCAAGCAAAGAGAAAAAAGGTTGAGCAATTTTTATCAGTAAAGACTAAAAAAACTGCAGCTTGGGAGCTAAAATAAAACAACAAAATGGAGATGATTTCTGGAGTCTAATTGTAAAACAAGTTTACTGAATTTCTCTTATAGCTTATTATCTAAGGATGGTGAAAATTTAATTTAGTTTTTCCTTTAAACATTTTGCTCTCAACTTAAAAAGAAAAAGATGTGTACAAGAACATTAAACAGTTCATAAATCTTTGAAGCAATTTTTTTTTATTTGTCTGTTTATGTTTCTATGATTTTTAATTCACATTTTATGTAGTTTAGAAAAACAAATCTGTACTTAGAATACATTGCAAAGATTGTTCAAAATCATAAATGGCTTGATATAACTACTGATGGCAGTGTACAGTGTAAAGTATTGTAAAGTCTATTTTCTATCAGGATTATGTTCAGGACTTGCAGTTGCGTAGTTACTGTGTGAGGCTCACCTTTATTTTCCTGTCTCATGAAAAGTGCAGTCAGTCTATACAGATTATACTTTACAATGGTGACATTTTATTAGCTTAAATTATTCCAAAACTAAGTCTCAGATTATCAACAGACTTTATATAAAGAAAAGTTTTTTAGAATTTTTTACACAAGCTACATCGTCTCTCTTCACAGTTTCTTTAGAAAAGTTTAGTTTGATACCAACCTGATGGTGTTTTTAGGCACACACATTTAATGAGCGTTTGTCTTGTTTTTTTCTTCTTCTATTTATTACTAAAAAATCATATAAAAAGATCTGGCACACGCATCTTTACTATTTTTACGTATTTATTGTAGATGCAACTTAAAGTATACATTAATATGTTTTTAAATCCTTCTTTTTCACATTTAAATCATTCAGTTAGGGTTTATATAAAGTAGAACTGCAATGCTTTGATTTGAATTCCTCCTTATTAACTCCACAAGCCCCTCTTTCACCTCTTTTCAATAACAATAATAAAACTCTGTCTCATGCTAGATTGTTAGGACCTAAATTTGTGTATTTATAGCAGATTTTTTTCATGTACTGCAGACTTCTTTCAGACTTCAGACTTCCTGGAGTTTTTCACTTTAAATGTCAAGACCAAAATTTGACCTATTTAGTCACTGGAGTAGCAAGACTGAAAAAAAAAACCCTACTGGTTCAAAAAATCTTATATAAACACACCTATTCAGTTTGTCATCAAATGAATGACACAATAATCTTAACAATCATTGGATTCTTACATAATAATAATGTTTCATGTGGACCCAGCCAGTACTAAACGGACATGGCAGCAAATAAAGATTAAATATGAAAACATAGTAAAATTAGGAGTGCAGAAAAGTTTAATTTAATTTATCCAGGTGCTTCGTAGATATCTTTATACTCTGTTTGGGTCATATTTATTGGGTCTATTATGTTTTCTGAACTATTAGGTCACAGTTTTTGCAACAGAATTGCCAAATAAGATCTGGACTTACCAACTAACTAATTTGATTGTCTTTATTCTCCTCTGGCTCTGGTTCAGACTCTGGCTTCAACATGTGAGGCTGGATGGGCAAGTTGTTGACATCTTTTGATTAATTTGTAAACCACTCTATCAAACTAGAATTAACGGCTATGCAAGCTGGAGCCAGATGGGGTATGAAGCGCCTCGTTTGGATTTAAAGAGACAGCCTCGAAACAAGTTGCTCTGAGACTCATCTCAGAAAAGAGGTGAAAAGGGGGGCTTGTGGAGTTACAATAAAGAGGAATTCATACCAAATCATTGCAAATCTACTTTATATAGACCCCAACTGAATGATTTAAATGTGAAAATTTGGATGTGAAAGCATATGTGTACTTTAATGAAAAACATATCAACTATATAAACAAATATCGGACAATTATTTTGTAATGACACAGAATACATCATAGTATAACATGTGAAGTTCATGTGGCTTCTCTGTAAAAGCATACACTAGTTTATAAAATATTTTGCTAACAGACAGATAGGCAGAGGGTTATAACCAAATATTTATCCTGAAGAAATAAAATGACTCGATCTTTTAACTTTATCAGACAACATGAATACATTGATTCATAACTTTTGATTTGGACATAAATAAGAGGTTTTTTTTGTAGTTTCACAGTGTTTTTCTTTGACAGAAGAAATGTTGAAACTGAAAATGCTCACTTTTCATAAAGTCAGCCCAAAATGACAAAACTGCTTGAACAATTTACCAAATGGGTGAATCTTTTTCTTCTTGTTTACAGTTTTGCACCTTAAATCACCTTGTTACAGAATGACACCAGCTATCAGCAGAAGCCTTTCTGGTAGAGTAAAAACACACAAAGATAATATATCATTGAGTAATACTCACTGTAGTCCTCAGTAAATCCAAGGGACAGCAGAGCCGCCAGAAAATAGAGCCAGCTGACTGTTGTCATGGTTCTGACCTGAGAGATTCAACAGATCAGTCATTCTGCTCTGTGTTCTCCAACATGGCTCATATTCTCAACCTAACCGCCTCTGCAACAAGATCAGGTTTCTTCACACATTTCCTGAGGTGTTGTTTTTTTATATATTTTAAAACCACTGTTCCTAAAGGGAAGTGAGAATCTTTTTACTGACTGCTTAAACAAGGAAGTCAGAGCTAAAACACTCTCTGTAAACCCCAAGGAAGTTCCACTGATTGACTCTTAGCTGGAAGAGTTCAAAGAGGAATTTTCACTTTATCCAGTTCATCTGATACTGTAGTTATTCCTCAGACTAGTTTTTCCACTGACTACTGGAGAAATAATTAACTATTACACTGCCACAAGATTTTGTAAATTCAGTTTAAAACACAACAAATCAGTGTTTTGACCAGAGGTCCACCACAACTGTAGCCAACACAAACATATCTATAAATTAGTCAACTTTACAGATACTAGGCTGTTTTTGTAGCTAATAATCATGTTGAACACATATCAAGAGTGCAAAATGATCACACAGGATCTTAATATTTTAAAATTAAAAGCATCTTTTTACATTTTTCATGAACCAGGAGACAGATTTTCATGAAAGTCAGAACGTAATCGTCAGATGTAAAACCTTTAATTTCAGATAAACACCACGCTAATCAATCTCAGCAGCCTCAATGATCGATATGACTCACATTTACAGATAATGAGCTAAAATGAGGTCATTATAATCACATATAATCACTCTGAGCGCTAACAGATTTATCAAGATCTTTGATGAAAACCTCAAAATTTAGCATTTGAAATTATGCTAGTTAAAAAAATATAGATGTTAACTGATCCTTAAAAACAAAGTTCATATTAATAAAACAATATAATAATAATATTCAAAGGACAGCTGTTAATATTAACCAGCCCCTCTGGGAAAGAACACACTTCACCAGTAGTTTTCTTCTTGATTTTAACTCACCAAGCTGAGTGTGCTTACTTCACAGCACCTTCTTGTTTCTGCAGAGTTGCTGGGTTTTCCATCCTTATGTCATTTATACGATGACACAAACACGTCGAATTTCCACTCAGCAGAAAAAAAAACCTCATCAGGTGCAGCATAAATTATGATTTGCTGACGGCAAACTAGAGCTGTGGTTCAGATGTAGGCCACCCAACCTCAGAGATGTCTAACCTGATTGTGGCAGCTGTAAAAAGCACAGAAGTCTTGTGGGAAAATGATCTTTAACGAACTTTGTCAAAGTGGATTGATGAGATAAGATGCATTTTCCCGATAGCTCCATGAACTGTTCACCTTTGATCTGATTTACAGTGATGTAACTTTTAGCAGAGAGCAGCCTTCAGGAACACAGGTTATAGTTAAATCTAATAAATGTACCAGTTATTCCTTTATTTGTATCAAAATGTCAGGAAATAAAACATGCAACCTAAAGAACATTTATCCTAAATGTTAATAACTAGGTTTTATTAAGAGAAAGACAGATAATTTTCACACAATAAAAAAAATAATCAAAATAATAAAATATGAAACAGAATAGTTGAAAAAAAAAAAAAATAAAACATTCAGCTGTTTTTAAAAGAATTTAAACTCAGTTTAATATAAAAACAAAAGAGCTCAAGATTTTCCTTTCTTTCAGTTGTCTCTCTAGGATCTGAGGGCCTGACTCAAAGAATAAGGCTTTAACAAAATAAAAAGGAGATTCTAAAGGTTTTACCAGATCACAGGTTGCTCTGATTCACAGCAGTGTTTCATAAAGTGTGGACAAAATTTTGATGTAAGACTTTGATTTGATATTTTATGCTTCTAGCGCAATTGTTGCATCATTAAGTTATTATTTGTGATAAATGTGACTTAAATTCATGATGGTTTTAAGTAAATTTCACAAAAGAACCATCAAAATAAAAAAAACACAGATTTCATTGAAGTGCTTCTATTCAGTTTAAGTTTAAACAGGTTTAATTTTTGTCTTTCAGTTTTCTCCAAGCTGCTCATGTCAGTCTACATTCCTGGGTTCAGAACCTGAAACTGTGACACCCACGTATGGAGGGCGAAAGTCACGTCTGCAGCAGGTTTGGTTATGAATATCACTTTTTGATGTTTTGTTACATTTCTACTGTCCTCCGTCTACCCACAGGAAATAAGGGGGCACAGAAGCTTAAAGTCTCAGCCTGAGGATGGTTCTGTGGTAATTATCTGCTGCTGCTTCCAGACAGTGGTAACCATAGATATGTATAACTAGATAAGTCATAGCGGAGTTTCTGGCGTCCTCACACAGCGGCCATCTTGGGACGGGGAGCTCGCCCACTCTTAATATGAATGTGTGTGCTGTATTTATTTAAATTACCATAACTTGGTCAATTTGGATCAAATTTTGAAACGGATTTACGTACTTATTATAGACATTCATATAATAATTACGTTACCACCACATACAGTACATAGTTGAGTGAGTGGGATGTTTGGCGGGGGAAATGACTGCCCCTGAGGGTGATAAACAGAACTGCAGGTACCGTTACGGCTGTTACGTTACCACCACCACACATTCATGTTAAGAGTGGGCCAGCTCTCCGACCCAAGATAGCCGCTGTGTGAGGACGCCGGTCTCCATTGGCCAACAGCGGGTATGACTTATCTAGTCTTTATATATATATATATATATATATATATATATGGTGTTAACAATGACATGAAGACTTAGCTTTGTTGTGTGTAAAAATTCTTTAGCTTTGAGCTGAAATCATGAGATTCCAGAGCACAAAGACCTGCTTTGTAGTTGAGTGTTTGGAATGTCCATTAAGGTTTTGGCTTGTTGTTGCTCTGTGAGATTTTTGAAGCATTTTCCTTAAAGTGCTGAGCTCAGCTCAGTTATTCCCTTTTCAGTTCATTAGTTCAACAAATCCAAAGTAAAGACAATATAACAATGTGATCATTTATATCTGGTTCTGCTGGAGGTTTCTTCCTGTTAAGGGGGAGTTTTTCCTTTCCGCTGCTGCCAGTGTGCTGCTCAGGATGGGAGACTGTGGCGAAGCAAAGATTTGGCGCAGTCTGCTTCATTAGATGTATTGTTTCTGTGTACAGTGCCCTGAGACAACAGTTGTTGTGACATGTTGTCTGTGACTTGGCGCTATATAAATAAACTGAATTGAAATTTGTTATTCTGACAGGGAAAATGTGTCACGTTTACTGGATTGTATTTTAAAGTTGGACCCAGGGTGCAGATAGAGGCGAGGAGTTGTAAGTCAAATTGATGATTTTATTCTCAAACTGCAAAACAAAAAACTGTTATGGCCGAAACCAATAAAACTTCTTGTTAAAGCAGAGAACAGTGCACCAGAGCAGACATACTGCTGACAAAACCAAAAAAGACATTATAATGCCAGATCACTGAACAAACCCACACACCTGTAAAGGCAAACTAATGAACCACTGACACCTGTGCAGGGACAACCAGGATCAGGTGCTGAAACTGAACAGAGGACAGATGAACCAGAAATACACAGTACAGAGCAGAATACAGAATAAGTACTAAAACGACAGCATGTCTTGACATTTCTTTTTCCTGGTACCACAGTGAAAATATTTTAAACCATAATTTCTGCAGATTAGAATTTTAATTAAAGTGAGAATTCTACTACAGACAAAGCCTAGTGATCACATGAATGATACTTCACTGATCCCATGAAAGGAAATTACAGTTCAGAAAACCTGTTCAAGAAATATAGACAAAACACACAACAGGCTTGAAGAACTGGTGCCCCAGGTCCAGCAGTCATATGAGGTGCTATCCTTAAAAAAAAAAACAAATACCAAACGAGAATTTAAAAAAAAGAACATCATGTTATGTCCACTCAGAACACAATATGAGGTACATAAAAAAACTCTGCACAGAGCAAAGATAGAGGTTAGGGGTGGGAGGGTAGAGGAGAGAAACTGAAGGAGCTGGTCATCGTTGGTCATTCATCACCTCACTGAACACAACTTCTCTAAGATCTTTACATTCTCACCAGCAGGCTCAGGAGCCACAGCTGACCTGCGACTCTCAGTAAGGATCCCATCCAGCCTGAGGTTCACCTCCACATATGTCCTCATGTACTATATTAACTGAATTATTGGATTGTGAAAGTCAACAGGGGTTAGGGTCAACTATTTTGAAAGAAAGTTTGTGTTAATCCACACGTTTTTCACAAAGAAAGTTAAGCAAAAAACAGAATTACAAACCTGTACATTTTGCTCTTTTCTCAACTCGTTTTCATTCCTTGGTAAATCATGGACTCTCATGTCTCAAAGTGAAAACAAACACAAGAAAGTTATAAGAAGAACAAAACAGATTTATTTAGTATCAAAAAGCTTACGTGGCAGCAACATGTGACAGAGCTCTGTGTGTCACATGCCTCAAGGGAACAAACATAAACTGGTGAAGCTTAATGCCAAAGTAAAGAGCTAAAAGGACACTAATGAGGGAGAAATAACTGATGCCTGGGGAGAGACGAGGAACAGGTGAGAGGGGGCGAAGCATGAGCCAGAACTGACAGGTAACACATATGAAGCATAACATAAAGGACCCAAAAGACTGTTTTACAAAAGTAAAACATAAATCATAAAGAGAACCCTTAAAGAACATAGAAACAGATGAAAAAAAAGTATTATCACATGGAACTGTACAACTACCTCATATACGAGCCAAATGTAGGACAAAACCAGGAACAAATGAAGGTTATCTGTTTTAGCTCAAAACATATCAAAGCTGCTGCAAAAATCAACTTTATACAAACAGGTAGTATTAAAAGTATAAAACTAAAAATTCACATTTTATACAGTATATACAGTGTATTGCACAAAAAAGAACAGCTGACCAAAGTGCTGCACAAAAAATGAATGCAACTGAAAAACAATGTCAAACATTAAGAATAATTAACAATAAGCAGAATGTTAAAATAAAAGTATTTAAAGAATACTGTGACAGAAAGTTATGAATAACTGATTCACAACAAGTAACAGATCAATAAAACAACATAAAACCAAAACATTACAGACCTGAGTTTCTGGCTTACATTGCTTTTTATTATTTCTACACAACAATCTGACAAAGGTCAGGACAATTAAACTGAAATATTTAAAACTTCTCACCTATTCATAGTCTTTAATACAATGTATTCAACCAAGGGTTAGCACTCTATTAGGTCTCTACAAAGCTAACATGTACAATCATCTGATTATAGAGAAAAATTAGTGCCAATCACATTCATACACTAATGGGACACACATCAGAGGCATTAGAGGTGAAGTATCTTACCCAAGGATACAACAACTGAGACAGCTGGAACAGGGGATCAAACCAACAACCTACCGGTGCCAGGGTGACTCCCTTAACCACACTGCCACAGCCGCCCCATGTACTGATGTGTGATACATTTTATTATAGTTCAATGTAAAGGCCATCCATCCATCCATTCATCCTCTAATCAAAGCTCCTCAGTATGATGGGACTTCTCACCATGTCTGGTGAGGGTTAGGTGATCAGACTATCTTGTGTCTGAGTCAGGATCCAAACCACTTGACCAAAGCAGAGGGTTAGATTTCTAAATTCAGAGATTTGACATTTGACTCAAATCCTTCTTCATCACAAAACTCAGGAACCTTCATTACTTTGGATGAGGCTCCATTTTGTCAATCCTGCTCTATCCTGCCATCACTCGTGAGCAAAACACACACACTCCTGCACTCCTCTGCTCCCCAAGCCAAGGTGAAGCTTTTCAGTTTTCCAGTCCACAGTGATAGAGGAGCTGTCTCTGCTCTGCAAACTGCTGCTGTGCAACAGAACCACATCATCTGCATAAAGCAGAGACGAAACCCAAAGGTTCTCCAATCTGACTGCTTTCTCCCTACAACTGTGCCCTGAGAGCCTGTTCACAAGTCCCATGAACAGTATACTGCCACCACCCTGGTCTGCCACTTCACAGGAGTTGTCCTATTTTCCCATATAAGTGTCTTCAACAACTCAATTCACCTATGGGGACCTGCTGCTAAGAAGCTGTTCAGCTACCTATGGGACTTCTGCTAAGATAATGGATGAGTGGCCTTCTCCTGAGTCTTCAGACTCTATTTCCTCAAAGGCTAATATGATGTTTGGATTATGGGGTCCTCAAAGTGTTCGGGTTAGCAGTTCTCCACCAAAACTAAATACAGTCTGGGACAGCGTCCGTCTTTGTTTTCAGAGTTGTTAAACATCTGGCTAGAACCTTTTGGAGATCAACCAAACCTTTTTCTCCACTAACTCTCCACCCATGAACAAATCCATCATTGAACTTTGGTCAAAGATGGACTGGAGACCCCGTGCCCAGTTTAACTGTACAATAGCAGAAAATAATAAAAATAAAATAAAAAGATAAACAATAACATTCTTAAATGTTGTTTAGCCGTTCTCTCATGGTGGAAAAGGTTGCTCTTATATTAAACACATTTTTATAAACCATCTTTGAATTTAATAATGGCAGCGCATGTATCCAAAATATTCACAGTTTTCATGTTAACTATAAATCTGATTACACATATTTTACATTTTTACAATTTATATGTACATTCTTCAAACTTGCATGAAAATTTAAACATTGTTTTTTTCCTTGTTTTAGGTGAACTCAGGTCAGACACTCCCAATGATCTTCAGATGAGCTGTTGTTTCTGAGTCTTTGATGAAAGTGTCTGCTTCATTCTTCCTTCATTTGGTGTCTGATCTCTTAATGTCAACTTGTTGCTCTTGTACATTGAACTTTTGTCGTCACACACAGAACTCCATCATAGGTTCAACAAGGTAGTTTTCTCTGCAGACACCACCCTCTTGCCCCTGACAGGCAT
>JARVGW010237062.1:0-10714 GCA_031762495.1 Anablepsoides rubrolineatus | reverse complement strand
CAACAGGGTGGTACTAGAAACGCCTTTTGGTACCAGAAACGCCTCAGGGCGGTGTCTCCGAACAGAGCTTCCTATCATGTAGCACAGCTCCCCCACCCTTCCCGTAACTCCTGGCTCTCAAAGCGAAAGTGAAACTTCTGAGCTCCTACCACTACCTGTGCAGCCCTTTTCAGATTAAAAAAACCTTTTAGAAAATGTATTTTCACATGCCAAGTAAACTACAATGAGCTTCTGCATCACATCCTAACCGCAGAATTAGAATTTAAATATGTGCCACATAATATTGGCCCTTTAAGACTAAAATAGATTACTTTTAATTTAATAAACAAAGTTTAATATTGCATCAAGTTTTTACCTGGATCCAATCAGCATCATGCAGCAATTGACTAATTAACCTCTTAAGCCCCAAGGGGTTTTCTTGATGTATTTGCTCAAAAGACCCTGCTGATATGTAATTGAGTGTATCTCAGAATTTACAAACTCTACTTAAATACTCTTGGTGTCAAAATGAAGCTAACACTTGGTAGATTAGAAGTGTAAGTATTAAAACAGCTGCTGTGATTTTACAGATATTGAGGATGGAACTTTTTTTTATTTCACTCTCACCTGAATATTTTTTCATTTGACAGTGTATATAACCCACATAAAACCAAGATGAATCAGGCTAAAAACTGGGAAACCATAAATCCACTTGTGGACATTACCTGTGCAAAGATTCATGCTGCTAAAATTACACAATTACAGAGGTTTTAGTAAAGAAATAATTTTGAATTTTGACATTCTGCACAGGACAGACCAAGATGGCACCATTAATAAATGTTAAGAAATCTTAATTTTTTCATCTAAAAGTATTTTTTCTTACCTTAAAAGACTTGTTATTGAATGTTTGTTCTTTTGAAAAATTATCCAAACATTTGTCACCATATATATTGTATAAAATAATGAGAAATTATATTTGATTTCAGTTGGATCATATTCACTCAAAATCAAGTGGAAAAAAACTTTCAACCCACTTTACAACATATTTAGATATCTACTTTGAATTACTTTAAAAAATAATGTCAAAATTTTTTCCTTTACAAATTTGTTGTAATGTATTAACAGATTTGCAATGACGCCATTTTGTACAGTTTGTTTACTTTCTGATTCAACTGCTTGTCGTTTGAACTGTGTTTGGTGAATGGAAAAACAGTTTCCATGAGCTTTTAGCCACCATTCTTAGCTTTCTACTGATACCAAACATGTCCAGGTTCAACTGACAGATCTTAAGTTAAAAGAAGTTAAAAGAAAAAGCTTTTTTGCCCCCTTTCTTGGCATGGGGCTCAAGAAAAAGTTTTCACTTGTGATTTTTTGTTTTCAAATCATTTATTAGAAAGGATGATCAATACTAAAAACCAACTGTTTTATAAATGTCCATGAAAAAAGTAAACAAGTAAATAAAACACAGAGTTTGGACAAATGGGTCTGAAGCAAACTGTTGTAAACCCAATCCTTTTACACTGGAAAAGGTGAGTAAAGCAAACAGATGTTTTTGTTTTGTTTTATTTTTGTTCCCTTTACTTTTTTACACCAATAACTACCATTGTCTTAAAAAGAAAAAGAAGAAAAAAAGGCTGAAGTTTACTGAAAAGAAATGGTTTTGTGTGCCCTGGGTGTCTGAATTGATTATGTGAGTGACAAGCATTCAGAAAGTGAAACAGAACTGCTGCCACAGGTCCTGATTATTTTTTTTTCCTGTTATTTCAGAGATGAGAAGGTCATTTCTCATCTCATCCCAACCCAGAGCTTGCACATTTGTGTAAACCCTGCACTGACTGTTATACAGATCTGGTGACTTGAAACAGATTAGTCTCAGATCTGAATGCTATAGATTTTGTCTGTGTCTCTGTCTGTATTTAGAGAGAGACATAGACAGAGACTTAAGTTAGACTACACTACAGTTTTTAGACTAGGGCTAGGAATGAAATAGTAAGTTAGCTACATTATGCCCACTTTATTTGGTTAGTTCTTTGCCTGTGAATAGAGAGGTGATTTGTACTGTAAATAGACCCACCTCTTGAACTGTGAATTGAAACCCTGACCCATGATGTCTACATTGTCTACATACATGAATGCATGTTCTTTTTTTATAAATAGGCACACACCCATGTTCAGGTAAAAAAAAGGGTAATGCAATTTTAAGTATAAGTATAATTTTCAGACAAACTTCAGTTTAAAGACTAGTTTTCACTATTCTACCTTGATAACCAACTGATTTTAGGTTGTTTTATTAATCCAATGAATTTAGTAAAATGCTTTTCAAATGACTGGGAAATACAGAGTTCTAAGTAGATTGTATTTTTGGTTTTTTTTTCCGGAGAGGCATGCTCCTGGAACCCCCCTAGGACTGCTTCACTCCACAGCTGTTTGTTAACATAAATGTGTTCCATTGATGTTAGCAGATGTTGACAGGTTTGATGTAGGCTTCTGAGATTCTGTTTCATATTCAATATGTAGTTGTTACTGTTTTAATAGGAAAAAACTATTTCATTTCACATGTGAATGTATGATAATAGTATAGTATAGTAAGTTAGTTTTTAATACTATACTATAGTATGGTATAGTAAATAAGAAGTGAGATTTAGATTGCACCAACAGAAATCTTCCTAACCCTAACTGGCCCTGCTAGGGACTGAGCATCTCCAGAGTTTAGATCCTAGAATCGCCCCTGATTGAAGGCAGTGATTAAAGAGAAAATAAAAAAGACTGAGAAAGGAAGAGTGAAATATCTAGAACAATATACAATCATGGTTGAGCTGGTGAGAACTGGAAAAGAGACAACTAATCATACCCATGGATGGGTTACAGCAGAGGACAAGGAAGGAGAGGACGCAACAAGATCTGAGCAAGTTCTGAATTTTTTCACCAACAGAAACACTGTTATTGACAGTAAAGAGATAGCTTCTTGTTGTAATGGTAAATGGACTGTACTTATATAGCGCTTTTCTATCCATCCCGGACACTCAAAGCGCTTCACACTACAATCTGTGTCCTCATTTACACATTCACACAGCATTCTATTAGGTCTCTACAAAGCTAACATGTACAATCTTCTATGGAGACTAATCAGTGCCAATCACATTCATACACTGATGGGACACACATCAGAGACATTAGGGGTGAAGTGTCTTGCCCAAGAACACAACAACTCAGACAGCTGGACGGGGGATCGAACCGGCAACCTTCCGTTTCCAGGACGACTTCCCCTAACCACTCTGCCACAGCCGACAAAACAACAGAACAAACATCATCCTTCAGTTTATGAGTAGAAGAAAACATAAAACAGAGGTTTTAAAACTAGAAACAAAGCTGAAGGGTACAGGTGTATATGTAAATGAACATCTCACAAAGAAAAATGCAGAAATTACAAAACAAGCTAGAATGTTGAGAAAAAAGAAGCTGATTCAGCAAACATTGACAGGAAATGATCAGGCTGAATGGTACATCAGAACAAGTGTTGGTCATTAGAGAAATTAAAAAGCTTCATCAACACAAACGGAAATGAGATTAAAGTTGTTGAAATATAAATGGGAAATTATTTTGCTTTTTTGGTTGTTTTTGAGGATTATCAAATAGGTTTGGTGAAAGTGTTTGAGAATGACAGTAGAAATAACATTAGTAAAGAAAAGTCATTATTTATATGTGCTATGACATGTTTTAAATATGACCTATGATAGATTTAATTCATTAACAGAATGTATGCCAGTAGAGATTTTAAATACTTGACTTTCAACATTTCAGTTTTAAAATTATAGAATAGAATAGAATAGAAACAGCCTTTATTGTCCCACGCGGGGAAATTCAGGTAGTAGCAGCAGCAGATACATGCATCACTCCACAGAAACAGTGTATTGCTATGTGACATTTTCAACTGTAGCAATAATAATAGAATTGAAGATAGTAACAATAAAAAATAAACATAGATCAAAATTAAAGTAAGAATAATCATTACTGTAATGGGCTATCAAGATGAAATTAGATAAAAATGAAAAATAAGGCAAGGTACTGTGCAGAAAAATATAAATTACAGGAAAAAGACAGTCATGACAGAGTCATGATCCGAGGAGGTGTGCAAATTGATTTAAACTCAGTCATTAAGTCAGTGTTCCAGTACAGGAAAAAAAATATGTACAATTGTCACTGGTTATTATTTATGTAATGATTGAGAGGTAGAGTTGTTTGATGTGCAAACACAAACATGGATGCTTATCATGATTGTTTCGAGCTGTGATGGTTATAGAGTCTAACAGCTGATGGGAGGAATGATCTGCTATAACGTTCTTTTGTGCATTTAGGAGGCAATATTGATCCTGATGTCCACTTTTACCAGAGTATTAGTACACATTGTAAATATTATTCTGAAGATGAGTGTTATGACTGTGGTTGTATAGTGTGTGTTAATGTAATGTTCAATTAGTGTCCAGCTGTGATTGGACAATCGAGACCAAGGAGCTGAACAAGAATTGGCTGCCTGATGAGAATGAGCTCAAGAAGTGATGACATTAAGCTTAAATTCATTCCAACCAGCCACACCTGAGTCAGTGTGCCACATCAATATTAGTTGTTTGTGAGGAGATTGTAGGGGTGGGCTGCAGTTTTATGTAAGACCTTTTCTTCTGTTTTTGTTAATCTAGGAAGGTAAGCAACTGTGTTTGGTTTCACTTGATGGTCTGTGAGTGAAACAGAGTTCAGCTGGTGTTCTCACTGAATGTGTGCATTTCTGACTGGCACTAGGGACTCTAGTGACCACAGTCACATGCTTACCAGGGTTAGAGCGGGCGACATTGAATACCTGAAACTGCTGACTAAGACTAATGCTAAGTAGCATAAGATTGTTATTGACGTCGGCAGTATTGACACCCGGTTACGTCAATCGGAGGTCACTAAAGTTAATGTTGCTTCGGTGTGTAACTTTGCTAAGACCATGTCAGACTCCGTAGTTTTCTCTGGCCCCCTCCCTGACCTGACCAGCAATGATATGTTTAGCATGTCATCGTTTCACCGCTGGGTGTCCAGGTGGTGTTCTGAAAACAACGTGGGCTACGTGAACAACTGGAGTTCTTTTTGGGGAAAACCTGGTCTGATGCGGAGAAATGGCATCTATCCCACTTTGGCTGGAGCCTCTCTCCTTTCTAGGAATCTGGAAGATTTTGTTGACCACCGAAATAATTGACAACCCAGGGTCCAGACCAGGAAGCAGAGTTGTAGTTTTACACACCTCTCTGCTGCTTCTCCTCTGTTACCCACCCAAACCCCAATTAAATATGTGTCAGCCCACCCACAGACCAAATTAAATAAATATAAAAACAACTTTAGAAAAATAAATCATAAAAATCTTATAAAAGTACAAACAGTTGCTTTATCAGAACATTGGTGAAAATGAGTTTGACACCCCTGGCCTAGATTATAGCTTTTAAGCTAACTTCTATCAAGCAGGCTTTGCAGAAGCTCAGAGCTACTGTAGCATTTTAATGGAGTCTAGACAAAAGTTCTACTCTGGAAAACGAATCAACCTCACCTGCTCCATCCAGCCGCCGCGTCACAAGCCCAGCCTCATCCAATCAGCATTTGACAGTCAGTGGATAAAAGCATCCTCTTCAATCGCTCCGTCTGCTTGCCAGACGAATGTCAACCTTCCCCTCCTCCCTTCATCTTCTGGTTTTCAAGGACTTCCCTTTCCTTGACCTCCACCACCAGTGTGGGGGGAAGAAAAACTCCTACACCTTATCTTAAGCAGCTCATCTGAGCTTACAGCATCTCATAGCACTCATATCCTCTGCTGGGGTACAAGCACCAAACTATGTCACTCGTGTCAATAAACTTCCTACAGTCTGTCTTCCTGTGAGTCTCTCCAGGTGGAATTGCACATGCAAATACAAGCTGAACAAATATATTATTAAGTTCAATTTAAAAATACTTTATAAATCCCATAGAGAAATTATTAGATAACAAAAATAATAATCACTGACGAAGAAAAGGGAGCAGAGATAATGCCTCAGTCATGGTGGTTACCATATTGGAGAAAAAGAACGGTATTGTAGGAAAAATGTGCGTTGTTCAAAATGGTGTGTCCAAATAAACATGAATCTGGTATTTCTTCTTTAAAACTTTATATTTGATCCTCTGACTCCAAATCTGATTCAATGTGCAGCATACAGCACACAGGCCTTAGTGTAAGACCTTGAGCTAAATCAAAACACAGCTGCCCTGCTCTGAGCAGACTGCAGCCCACTAAGATGATCGAACATGCGTTGAAACTCCTGAATGAATAATTGAGAGGTAAGAGTTGTGGGTGAATGAGAGGACAAAAAAGCTTGAGCCCAGCGTAATGCTCTTCCTTTTAGAGCAGAAACAATATATGTTATGTGGTTCCAAGTAGTTTGGAAACAAAGATGGTGATCAGGCAAAAGCCAACCTACACTGGAGGAGAAAGCCTCCACATTGGTCTGTGTTTCCTTCAAAATGTTCTGATGGTCTCAGGTTTGGTTCTCGGGCAGGAAGCGTGGAAACTGTACCGGGAACAGGAGCAGCTGGGGGATTAACAGGGTGAGCAGGAAGAAGAGTTGCTAATTTGCTATAATACCAGTGACACGATGAGAAACCTGGTTTAACATATTACTGGTATCTTATTGTAATTGAAATAACTGAGAAACAGTCTGTCATGCGCTAGGAATCTAGTATCTGGTGTACTAGAAGCACCAACTGTCTGATCATCACCAGAATTGCTCACGGACATGTCACGTGGCTGAAGCATACTGTCAGGTTTACAAAACAGGAGTCAACGTGAGCAATACCAGTAAGCAGATCGAGACCAAAGACAAATGATAAAGGATGAGTCTTTTAAAAAGGTAGGGTATGTTTTGTTCATACAGGTGAATCCAGGAAGCTTGGCACGGAGGAAAGGATCCCGGTCCACAGGTGAGTATTTACAGGGGAGTTGATCCACACAAGTTAATATTTACAGGTAGTGATCCTCAGGTGAGTATTAGGTTCGGCGGAGGCAGACAGGCAGTGCTGGAGCAGATCAGGTGAGTGCCTCATACAGGTGGAGGGAAGCAGGCAGATCAAAAACACTCAGGAGGTCCTTAGAACTCTGGAGACAGGTAAGCATAAAAAACACAATCACATAAACTCTGGTGAGTAATGAACACAAGGCTGAGATCATTACCCAAGAGTAGCGATGCTTCAGTGTATATCTATTCCTTCAAACAGCCTTATGAAACCTGAGAGCTGATGAGCCAAATCCAGTGCAGGTGAGGTAATTAGCACTGCCAGCCAATCAGGAGGGAACGCAGGTGAGATCACCAAAATGCCTCATGCTCTGAGCAGACTGCAGCCCAGTAACAACTTCTTTCTACTATAATAATGAATTGACCTTATAATGTACACCACTTCCTGGTTACATCCCTGGAGGCGTTACCTTTTAAGTCAGACGTCAGAACGTAACTCAGTTTTGTTTAGACTAAAAGAACACATGATAAGACACACACCAACTCTTTGTCTGCTTTAACCTTACAGGCTGAAATGATCAGAAAGTATAAAATACAATACTGCATCTAATATTCAATTAATCAGTTACAAAATTTCCGTCAGTATGACTAATACTTTGATTTCTTTCTTGAGTCTGGTTCTGCTGAAGGATTGTTCCATATTTTATCTGGTCTGCCAGACCTCATCACGCAGTCTCTGTAGTTCTATTTCATCCCTACTGACCGCCAGAGGCGGTGCTTCAAGCACTGAATGATCATTCTTGCGCATGCGCAGGTCAAGAATTAGTACTAACAAAGTCACCTGTGACCTGCCGGTGACCGACGTGACTCTATAAAGTCACGTGACAACCGGCGCTCAATCCCTTTTGTTCTCCTAGCGCGTAGGTACTGAGTATATGTGGTTGTCTAAGCTAAACAAGCTTTTTGCAGTTACCACTACTAATTTCCCTATTGCTTGATGCCAGAAGCCTCGTGACCGTTTACGGTTGGAGCTGTGGGTGAGTCCGCCCTCCAGGGGCTGCACAAGCTACTTTTACCAGGTAGCGGCTGTCGATAGAAGCTACGACTGGTAAGTTTGTTTGCTTTTCTTTTCTCAACGACAGTAGTTTACTGTTCGCTTTAAGTTGCCACATTCATGGTTGAATCATTTTGTATTGTGGCTTATTGACTCACCAGTAGCGTTTTCTGCTCGTTTTGAGTCCTGTTTATTTGCTCATAGGGAGTTGTAAATACAGTCACCAGTAGAGTTTTCTGCTTGAGTGATTTATTTAATTGTTTCTTTATTTTTTATTGCTAATTGGTCGCAGTTATTGCAATAGTATGATGCTGGATAACTTATGTTGTGCGACCTGTCTGGCTCCGCTCCAGCCTGACGACAGGCATGATTTGTGTCCTTCCTGTCTGGGAGTAGAGCATCTGAGAGAGGTGCTGACGGATAACGCGTGCCCTAATTGTAACATTATGCCTCGCGCAGTTAGGCTAGATCGGTTGGCTGCGCGGGAGCAATCAGCTGACTGGGACACAGAGCAGCAGAGCCTGTTGACACCAGAATAGACGACATGCCGGAAGCGGTGGTCGAGGTCTCAACGAAGCGAGCCAGACAAGCGGATACACACAGGTTGTCCACGGAGATGGTTCAACTTAAAGCGGAGTTGGCCCAAATGAAGGCCCTCCTCCAGTCTTTCCACACGGATGGTGGCAGTGTGGGTTCCCCTTCTGAGCCAGAGAGAGTGGTCCGGGATGAGGATGCCGTCTCGGTGGTGGCCTCGGGTACACAATTCCGAGAAGGTCCTCCTGAGTCTAGCTCCAGAGCATCTGGGTCAGAGTCCAACGCCTCCCAAGGAGACTCGGGGGAGTCAGTGATGGCTACTATTAGGACAGCCCTTGCTCGGTTGCAGCTGGATGTCCCACAGGTGCGTCCAACTACTTCTAGTGCCTTTTTTCGGCGCCGTAGTTCAGACATGACTTTCATGGTCCCTCCTTCAGAGGAGTATATAAAGGAGTTGCATGCATGTTGGGCTGACACTAAGGCGTTTTCACGTCCAACATTGGACGGTAGAGCCCTGGCGGCCATGCAGGAGGCACCTAAGTTTGAGCTGGGGCAGATGCCGGCTGCAGAACCAGGCATCGCCTCTCTTATTGTTCAACCAGACGAGGCTCTGAGGCCTAATGTTTGGTGTCCACAACCACAATGTTGTCTTACGGACGACCTGCTCTGTAAGGCGTATGACTCGGGAGCTCGCATGGTTCGTATTGGGAACTCTCTTTCCCATTTAATGTTAGTGTTGTCCTCCTCCCTAGAGGCAGCTACAGTGGACCACCCAACTCAAGATCTGTTTGATGCGTCCCTGCAGGCATTCGGATTGATGACGAGGGAGCTCGGACGCACGTTCTCCACACTGGTGCATGCTAGACGCCAGCTGTGGCTGGTGCAATCACCGCTTACTGAGCCTTGTAGGAGAACCTTGAGGGTCCTTCCGGTGGTGCCTGGGGAACTATTTGGTTCTGCGGCGCTGGATCCCCTGGAACGCATAGCCCAAGCCTCTCGAACGAGGCAGCAACTGGCAGGGCTCCACAGACGTGATCGCCAACCGGGTGGCCCCTGGGAAGGGGCTAATGTGTCTCGGAGGCCTGCACCTCCCTCTACATCTTATGTGGAGCGACAGAGCCCGGGTCCAAGACCAACCCGCAGACCGGCTCCAAACCAGGGGGACCGGACTAGGGTCCAAACTTCTGACTCCTTTCGGGCAGCTCAGCCAAGCCGTCATCCCTCCAGGCCTTCAAGAGGCCAGAGGGGCCGTAGGTGAAGCTGTACGGCTGGCAGTCGGATATTTTACCCCGGAACAGCTCAACAGCTGGGCTGCCAACACCCCAGATTTGTGGGTGCTTTCCACCCTGTGCCGGGGATATCGCCTTCAGTTCCGACGCCGGCCCCCAATTCCTGGCAGGCCTAGGGTGACTGTTATCTGCGACCCAGTAAAGGCGCAGGCACTAAATTAGGAAATCGGCACCTTGTTGGACAAGGGGGCTATAGTGCCAGTGGATCCCCGGCAGGATCCGGGTTTTTTTTATTCAAAATACTTTCTCATACCGAAGAAAACAGGCGGTCTACGTCCAGTCTTGGATCTCAGGGGCCTCAATACATATCTCAGAGTCATGCCCTTCCATATGCTAATTACCAGGGAAGTGTTGCAACCGTCTCACTGGCGGTTTCTTCGTTTCGCTTTCCAAGGGAGGCACTTCCAATTCAGGGTCCTACCATTCGGCCTGTTGCTGTCCCCCAGGGTGTTCACCCGGTGTGTCGCAGCAGCCCTCTCCCCCCTGCAGGTACAGGGGATAAGGATTCTTCCGTATCTGGACGATTGGCTCATTTGTGCAGCCACTCGCAACCAGGCTCTTCGGGACACTCAGGTGGTGCTGGAGCATGTAGAGAGCCTCGGGCTACATGTGAACATAAAAAAGAGCAGCCTGGTTCCTGCACAAGGAACAGAATTTCTAGGCATTGTCCTGAGCTTCGTTTCAATGACGGCGTGCCCGTCGCCTCAGAGGGTAGACAGCATTTTACACATGCTTCAAGAGTTCAGACGCAGCAAAGCTCCACCTTTTGTGCGGTATCTTCGTCTGTTAGGCATGCTCACAGCTGCATCCAGCGTGGTGCCCTTAGGGCTGCTGTCTTTGCGCCCCCT
>JARVGW010236992.1:0-10722 GCA_031762495.1 Anablepsoides rubrolineatus | reverse complement strand
ATTATTATTAATAGTTTTAATGATTTCTACATCTTCAGTCCTTTTTTTCTGCTCTGTCACCAACATGTACAGTAATGATAAATCCAGACTCTTGACTGTTTTGCGTTAGCTGTTAGCTTCACCAGCCGATCACACGGTGGTCTCTGAGCTCACCCCCTGGTGGTCAGGCTGGAGCTTAAAGTCCTGTCTCAGCTGCAGCCTACACAGTGCTGACATCACTGCATCGCACCAGAGGCTGTACCTATTCGTGCACTCCTTCTCATGTGGCCGACAAAACCCTGAAACCATAGGCTGCATCTGAGGTATGAGGCCAACGGTGTCCCAGAAATTCATTGAGCCGTCAGCAAACTGAACATGAAAACAAAGATGTGGAGTTTGACAATTTATTATGAGCCAATAAATTTATTTTTAAATTTAGCAACTTAGCTGATTGTTTTTGTTGCAATGTGATATTAAATAAAATGGATGGATGATTATTAACTTTCACTTTTTAAATGTATTTTGTTTAAACATTTGAAGTCTATTTTTATATTAAATTAGGTAAAATTACGTTCACATTGGCGGGCCGGCTGGAAGTCACCCACGGCCCACATCTGCCCCCGCGGGCCACCAGTTGAATAGCCCTGCTTTATGGCTCTACTTTAATGCACAGAAGCTTCATTCAGTATTGGTTTATGTTGATGTTATCTCATCAACATCTTTACATTAATTAAAACCTGTAAAAGCAATAAAAATATTAGAACATCAAAATGGAAAATTACTAAATAAAAGTGTGACACTACAGTTGTTACCATGTAGACACATGATGGAATCTAGTTTCACAATTTCATTCCTAAGGTGGGAAAAAAAGTGTAAAAGATTTAAAGGGATAAAATCAAATCCTCTCTGTTGCATCAGACTTTGTTTAATCATTCCTAATAACTCCGCCCACATTAGACTGCAGAGTTTCATCAGACGGAAACATGTTGCTTACTTTCACAAGATGGAAATTTCCCGCTCCATCCAGCCTTCTTACACACGATGTAGTTCAGTCCCTTCAGAGTGTATCTGTCAGCGCAGACACGCAGTCAAACACAGCAAGAGTTTGGCTTTTAGGTTTTTGGTTTGAGATATGTTTAGAAGTGGAGTTGTTCTGGGAGAGGCTCACCCTTCGTTACAAGCAGCATAAAGTTTCTCCCCGATGTAGGTTTCATCCATGTACAGGAACTTCCCATTGGGTATGTCCCCGGCATAACCGCACGAAATCTCTGTCACAGATTACATGTCAGGAAATGACTGGACTGTTGCAATGAAAATAAAAATAAAAACATCCATAAGTTTAGTTTCTCAATGAGCTTTCCCACAAATATGTGGCAGTTTTTAGAAAGTTGTTTTATTTGTTACCTGTAAAGATACTGAGAGGAGCTGCAGGTTTAGTAATTAATGTTCTACTTTAATATGTTTACTGAAAAGCTTCTGACTTTGTCTCTGTGAGTCTGTCAATCTGTTAGCAAAATATCTTGTAAACTACTGAACGGATGTTATTGAAATGTGCAGACTGGTTGCACATACAGCCAACCTTAAAAACACACAAAATGTTTCTTATATGGTTAAATTCACACCTAATAAGCAAGGATTTGACTGCACAAAATCTTTGTATAAACTTATGAACACTGTTTGTTAGGATGTGTAAAAATACATCGATATAAATCAATATATTGATTTGAATGGTTCTTGATTCAGTTATATCGAGGCAAAATGAAAATATTAATCTATATCGTCATCATATTCTCAATAAATCAGTAAATCGATATCATATGTCCATCTAACACAGTCATTGTGTTACATGGACATATGATATCACATTATATCGATCGCAGACATGTGAATTGATATGAATCGGAATTGTATCGTGAGAGACTTTGTGATATCGAGAAATATCGAATCGTCATCCAAACATATCGATGTAATATTGTATTGTAATAAAGCTGGTGATTTACACCCCTGTTTGTTGGCAAAATGTCTAAAGAACCATTCGATGGATTTTAATAAAATTCTCAGAAAGTAATCATTGGATGAAGATCTACAACTGATTATAATTTAAAGTCTGAACAGCCAATCGACTTCTGATGCAGTGTTAATGTGGTTGATCTTGGTAAAAAGCGGAATATTTATTTAAATTTAAACAAACCTGGCTGCAAAGGTAGAGTACTATTTATTATATGATATTTAAACTTCAGTCAGTTTATTAAAATCAGGCAGTTTATCAAAAGTTTTGTTTTAAATATTGTATTTGTATAAACATTTTTGTATTAATAGCTAAATGTGTTCTTGTGCTCACAACTCCTTTGATATTTGATTTGTGTGAGTACAAAATAAATAAATAAATAAATATATATATATATATATATATATATATGTTTTATTTACAAAAACTTCATCAATTTGCTTTATTTACAAAAACTTCATGAATTGGTTTTCACTCGGCTTCTGGGTAGTTTTAAAAGAAAAAATACAAATTCTAAAAAAGAGACTTTTCCTCATGGCCACCAGAGGGCGACAGAGCACCTTCAACTTGTTTTAAACCATAGGCAGAGTTGTAAAGTAACTAAGTACAAATACTTTGTAACTGTACTTAAGTAGAAATTTTGACTATCTGTACTTTACTTGAGTAAAAGTCTTTCAGCATACTTTTTACTTTTACTCTTTACATTTTTACACAAATATCTGTACTTTCTACTCATTACATTTTTTTTAAAAAAAGGTATGTTGTTCCTCCCATTTCATGACGGCTTGTTGTTGTTAAAAATATTATCCTGATAAACTGTGCCTCCTGGATAGAGTGAATTTAATTGTAGTTGGATGAGCAGCATATAAATATTTATATCTATATGCTGAAACAGGTAAGAAGTGCATCCATCCTAAATGTTTTATTCGACATTATAGTCATTTTGGTTTGTAGAAAAACATTTTCTTGAGGGTGTCACCTCCCAGTAAATGTCATTTTAGAAAATCTCTCTCATTTTTACTCAATACTTTTACTTTTAATACTTAAGTACAAAATATATTAGATACTTTAGGACTTTTACTCAAGTAATATAGGAGACTACCAAAGTAATTCTATGGTACTTGTACTTTTACTCTTGTATCACTTTGAGGTACTTTAAACAAGGTTTGTTCTAATTAAAAACATTGAATCATTTTACTAACAGGTGTCAGTCTCTTACTTGCACATTTCAGAGTCAGCTTGCTCCACATGCCGTCCCGACACTCCACAGACCTGCTCCCGGAGGACGGAGTGAAGTCCTCGGCGCAGCTGTAGTAAACTTTAGCGCCGCTGTCGAAGCTCTGCTTGGAGGTGAAGGACGGCAGCAGGCTGGTGTGAGGGTACTGCGGAGGAGCCGGGCACCTCTGCGCTGCTGGGGCTGTTTGTTGGGCTACATCCAGAACACCGGTCAGAATGACAGGGACCAAAATAATAGTAATAAAGGATAATCACGTTGACCATCAGAGATTTACCTGAGGCGAGGAAGGCAGAGAGAAGGAGCAGAGCTACTGTCTTCATGTTTGTGGTCCGTGGTTGTCGCTTCTAACGCCAGCAGGAGGACCATGGAGCCATTTATGGAGGAGATCTGGCACAGCCCTGAATACCAGCTGGGAGGAGTAACCCTCAGTTCACGAGACAGCTGAACTTACTAACTAAACCAATAAATTAAATGATAAAAACATCTTATCAGCAGATTTTAACCCTCTTTTCAGCTTCTACATCAGAGCCATGGAGGAGCTTTTTAATGTGAGGTTCTGTGGAGCAGTTATGAACAAACAATATCTCACCTGTTGTAGATAAATCTTTTTTAAAGCCTCATGTGAACAATCTACAGAAACATTCACATTATTGATTATTGTCTCCATCTTCTGTATAGTCACAGGTCCAGGAGAGAAACCCAGACCCCTCTGCCCCAGTGACACTTTAGAGGGGAGGGGATAGGGCACTGTTATTTCTGTATTTCAGCAGCTTCAACACTTCAGAATCTTAAATTAATGTACGTTGGTTTGGACCAATGAGGTTTGCTTTGTTTCATTAAAAAAGGCTGAGCAGCACAAAAAGCTTTCTGATATTAGAGGTAGCTACAACAATACATGTATCCATCAGTCAATACAGTGTTTTATTTTATTTTATTAAACCTTTATTTACCAGATAAAAACCCATTGAGATCAAGACCTCTTTCACATGACCTGGCCAAGATAGGCAGCAGCACGTACGTCACAATAGAAAATATAAAACAAAAAATATTGCAAAATATACAATAAAACAGCCAACAATTTGATAATGAAAGACAGTGTTATGACAATGACAATCAAATACCGTGAACAATTTAGGATTTAAAACACAGACATTGTTGACATGATAATCGTTGCACTTTAGTTAAGCCTGCAAGGTGTTCCAAGCAAAGGGGGCAGAAAAACTAAAAGCTTTCTTTCTCTTTTCAGTTCGCACATGAGGAACATAGAGGTGGAAACGATCCTGGAGCACAGTGTTATCTGTTCTCTGAATAAAAGGATAAGTGGAAATCCTGAGAAGTTCTGGGTTTTGGGTTTCAGAAAGCCAGATAGCAGTTATCCTGAGTTAACTTACCCCCAAAACTTACTCTGTGAACCAACCCTGCTCTGTGGCAGGATTACTTGAACATATCCTGAGTTAGCTGACCTTTTAGCTAAAATCCGGCATGAGGAAAGTGTCAGACAAGGCGTGTCCCTTTCTAAAGCAGCCTTTAGATGTTGGAGCGTAATACACAGAATTTTATGTCGGGAGAGAATTAGTTTTTAATTGCTCAGGTTTCATTTTTTTCATTCAAGTAAAGCTTGTATCAGTTTCAAAGGAAGATTTAGGGATAAAAAAATGTTAATATTTCAGTTACATTTTTCTCACTTATGACGTTGATGATAATTGTTACAGAAGTATATATTCTTATTTTTTGTATTGTGTGTATATATTATTTATTTTCTTTTTTAAAACGAACAAACTTATGAAAAAATAAATAAATTAAAATAATATATATATAAATACATTTTTTTTAACAAAAGAAAGTTGAACTCAAGAGGTAAATAGCTCCTCTTCAGCTGATCGTCCACCACAGCTCTTTTTGTGAAAAATTAAGTCATTCTGATTCACAATGAAAAGTCAAATAAACTTTAACCCTACATCGTTATCGAACACCTCATGCACCTGGGTCTGCTCCCTCTCTGTAGCAGACTAACTTCCTTCATCATCATCCTCTGATGAAACACTAAATTGAGTTTACTGCAGTCCATTGTAAATGGAGGTCAGACTTAATCACCTACAAACACTAATTAGACACAAATCCTAACATTATCATGATAGAAGCATCATTGATACAAGCTGGGTTCACCTACACACATATTTAATGCACACACACACTTTTATCCACTTGAATAGTTGTGAAGAATAAAAGTTTAGATTTCTGTGAAATCACACTCTCATTGCCATGGTGAATCATGTTATCTGACTTCCATTGATGAGGACTTAACTCAGGAGTAACTTGACTCAGAATTAAGTTACCCAGCTGATATCACCTGTTGTGAAACAGAAAATCCTGAGTATCACAGAGCGGGGTAAGTTGACTCAGAGTATCTGTGTTAACCCAGGGTTGGTTAAGCCTGTTGAGTTATTTTAAATCTGCACAGATTTAAAAAACAAAACAAACAAAATGTTAGTTTTTTCTGACCAAAAGTCTGTTTGTATTTAGAGAACAGAAGCTCTTCTTGCAGGAGGTGCAGATTTACAAGATCCTCCACAGTTACAGTTTCCAGTCTTTGACTTGCAGGAGTCCATTTACTCTCTTATGGATGATTCATTCAGTCGTCAGAAGGTGAAGATTGTTGCCGTGATTGAACCTCGTTGTTAAATGGTTGAAATATCCCTTTAATGTTTGCAGTCTAAATATTGACTCTTTCAAGGCTTTTTAAGAGTTAAAAAGTGTTTAAAGGTTAGGGTTAGAAAGTAACTCAACCAATATGTCACAAAACAAGTTTATAAAGGATAAAAATCAGAAAGTATTAAAATGTTAGAAAAGATGCAAATCAACACTCATAAAGAAACACTTTAACAGAACTAACATTTTGAGCAAAAATATCTAATAAATTCTGAAATTGTGAAAACAATACTCCACTTATTTTAAATAATTTTTAAAAATCATGTACCATTATTTTTTTTTATCATGTATGATGATTAAATCAGTAGTGTCATTATGTCTGATAAAAATACTTTTACTCTTTTGCTCATTTCCCATAAAACGTTACTTTGCACTAAACTGATGTGAAATCATAAAACATGAAAAATGTTATCATTTTGCTACTATAAAACAATAACACTAAAACCTGAGCTTTGAAATGTAACTCTGTAATCTGTAACTAATGTGGGAATTAATTTGTTTTTTATCTTTTTTAATCAGAGTGAACTTTTTTCAAGGACAATCACAGGCGTCAAAATATCTCCAAGTTCTCAGAAATACTGATTGTTTGTTGCTCCATTTGCTTGATGACTCAGTCTGTTTAAATAAAATTGTTTCCATTTAAGTAAAAGCTACATCAAATCAGCTTCTTTTCATTTTATCCTTAGCAGGACTCAAAAATATGTTTTTCCTTCAATTAGTTTGATAATATATATATATATATATATATATATATATATATATATATTGTAAAGTCTACAAGGAATTGTTGCATCACTAAAAGCTCTGACACAAAAATATGACTAAACATCTTTTAAAAGCTATTTTGTCAGTTCTAAAATTAGTTTAGTGTTCAGAATCCAAAAATACACACAAGAATCCTTCTGGTTCTGCAGTTAAGGTTACACCCAGTGAGCTCACACACTTTATTCTTATAAAGACTTTTTCTGGTCAGAATGGTTTTAATTAAAGTGGAGAAAAACAAAAGTTAGAACAGAAAGTCATATAAAATTCCCTTTATTTATTAAACTGTGTGCAGACAAACAATAAAGCTTTTATTTTGAAGGTAGACAGCTTTTAACAATGTTCTCATTCCAGGGAAACAATTTAGCAAATCATCCTTTTTTAAATAGTAATTATTTTGGTTTTACAAGCTTTTATTTATTTAAATAAAGGCACTTTTTTTCTAAATGACTGAAAAAAACAGACTAAATCAGTAAACTCCAGGATTATTCAACAGATTATTAAACATTTGCTTGAATCCATTTACTTGTGTTTAAATGTGATTAGCTTTACAGAAATAATTGAAAAATGTGGCAAACAAAAATAAAAACAATAGACATCAAGAATAGATGTCTCAGAATCAAGAGTCTCAGCAGCTTCTGAACTTCTTTACAAAGCTAGACACATTTTAATAGGTTTTCTTAATGTATCTTATGTCTTTAAATGACCAAAGAGAATAACTTGACTTTGTCAGATCACCAGAGGATACACATGCTCTTGAAATGTTTACAAAGGAAACTAAAAATAAACCTATCTTGAGAACTTCCTCTGAGATAGGTCCTCTAATAACGAAGGCAAAACTTTGATATGTTTTTAATCAAACTGTTAAAATGTGAGTCTAAACGACACTTCATGATGTTAAAAGTTTAAATCTTTTAACTACAAATCATTGATTTGTGTTTGTGACAAATGAGACCTGGATCTAAAGGCTGTCACATGAAAATAAGAACATTGCAACAGTAAAACATGCAGACCTCCCACCCAAACAAACACAGATAAGTTTATACAGCTTCAAGCTGGGTCCAGTGGCAGAATGTTCTGATGGTCTGCAGAACCAAAGCCACGCCCACAAACACACCAGCTGCTTTAAATGGTCACATGAAGGAGAGAGAGCAGAGGGTCCATGTCTCTGATTAGATGTGAATTCTTATGTGCTGTTTTCCAGCTTCTTAACATCCTCTGTGTTTGGGACTTTGAAACCGTTCAGAGAGTCCTGTCAGGAAACAAAAAACAGAGAAAGTGGACCGCATTAGCAAAAACCCAAACAGGACTGAGGTATTTGTTTGGCCTGGCTCAAACAGAAACAGTTATTATTCAGTTTTGAGGTTGGAAGCCTGTGTGAGACGCTCGCTGGTCTTTTCCTGGTTTAAAAGTTCACTGTAAATAAAGAGCACTTTGTGCAGCAGCTCTGGAAATAACTTTGGAAAAACTTAGAATATCCGTCCCACCAGAAACAACTGATGTTGAAAATTTACTGTGGTTCTTTGAACAACATTATGGTCTAAAAATGTTATGAGAAAGTTATATAACCTCTCCTTTAAACAAATGCTATAGAGAACTCCATCTATCCATCCATCCAACCATTATCCATCCATCCATCCAACCATTATCCATCCATCATCCATCATCCACCATCCATCCATCCATCCATCCACCCACCCATTATCCATCCATCAATCATCCATCCATTCATCCATCCACCCACCCAACCATTATCCATTCATCCATCCATCCATCATCCACTTATTATCCATCCATCCATTCTCCATCCATCCATCCAACCAACCATTATCCATCCATCCATCCATCATCCACCATCCATCCATTATCCATCCATCCATCCATCCATCCATCCATCCATCCATCCATCCATTATCCATCCATCCATCCAACCAACCATTATCCATCCAGCCAGCCATCATCCACCCATTATTCATCCATTATCCATCCATCCATCCATCCATCCATCCATCCATCCATCCATCCATCGGTTTCATCTCTGATCCACTAACGGCTCTTTCTGAAGACAGTACCGCTAAATGGCCGAACAGCCAGTTCCATGTTAATGCTCCTACTGGCAGTTCAGAAGTAAAACATATACAATAAGTTGCCTTCAGGCCCAGGCCTCCCTTGAAAAAGAGATCTGAGATCCCAGCGGGACTTGTCTGGTTAAATAATGGTAAATAAAATAATAAATAAATAAAAATAAGAAGTCATTGATAGAGACGTTCTCTTAAGCTAGGGTTATATAGTTGATGCATGGAACACAGTGATGCAATCATCCTGTCCCCACTCCAGCATGTTGGAGGTGTGCACAGGACCTGGTATATGGTAGCCTTGTTGTATTTATAATCTCAGCTCACACTCAGTTGCAAACCAACAAAACCATAATATCCAAAAAGCAGAGATTTAATTCAAAAACTATCTAAAATACAGTCCTAGATGAGTTCAACACTCAAAGGAACCAAGTCAGAATTCCTACAATGACTCAAGCTTGGTTTTTACAGGAAACAACTGGTCCACAAGTGGAACATCCCACATTCCTAGAGGACACAATTGTAAACCTTTTTTCAAGTTAACATAACAATGCATCCAAAGAAGTCTTGATGTACCACCATCAGCCTAACCCTCATCTCCAGGAAGACTGAAAAGTGTAGTTTGTAATTATATAGGTTATATGTTTTCTGCAACACTGATAAGTACAGTAGCTTCTGACTTAGTCTTGATTTATGTAAGCTCTTGACTAATTCTTTTCCTATACAACATAAAAAGGGGTGTGTTTAGACAAAATTAATTTAGGACAGTTAAACTATTTCATTAAGCAATAAAATTCATTTTGCAGTTGTTATAAATCAAACTTTAAAATGAATAAGAGATAGTTATTTAATTTATTCAGTATCATTTTTGACAAATCTGAAAACTTCTATTTTCTTAACACTTTTATATACAGTACCAACAATTAGACTGGTTTTATAAACTGATTCTTCCTTTGATAACTTTGTACACTTTGACTTGCAGCGACATTAGGGAATGACACTGACCTCATTTTGTTGAGACTCAGCTCCCTCAAACACATTAGAGAAAGGCATGCTGGGAATAGTGACAGTATGGTACACGTTGGATTGAGAAAAGTTCCCAGTGCTGTAGAGACGAGGTCGTTTGATCTGGTCCTGTGTAGACAGAGGGTCAAAGCTGTTCCTGCGGAATAAAGGCGGTGGTGTGGTCTTTGGTCTGACTTTATTCTGGTGAGAGAAGAAAACACAGACATGGAGGGTAGATTTGTAAATGTTTTTTTGACATATAAACCTTCCTTAGTGAGAAAATACCGTCACAAACCAGTTACTGTAAGAAGACAAAGAAGCCAAAACAGCTACGGAAACCAACACCCAGAAATAGAAAAGTCATTGTTATGACTGTCTCAGCAGACAGTATTCCTCACTGCAATTAACAAGAGGTTTTATAGTAAAAGTGTTTCTGTGTAAACACCCACTCTGTCTGAAAATCTAACACTTGTCAGCTAATCAGCAAAACTCTGCAGGCGAGGAACTGTCCTGCAGATCACTGATTAGAAAATGATGACAAAGGGCAGTCATAACTGACAGAGGGGTTCCCTGATTGATTCAACAGCCAGAGATTTTTGTTTGGATGGTCCTCAACTGTACAAATATATTCAAATGCAGCCCAAAAATTGAAAAATGAATAGAGCAAAAAAACATTACCTTAGGTGCTATTGTACAAACAATAAATACAGTACAGTAGATTATCTTGTTGGCTGATTAACTGAATGGCTTTTTTGCAGGTTGTGAGACAAAAGCAGCTACAAAGTTCCTCACTGTACAGGAATATGAAGTAAGACATGCAAGTAGATTTGTGAAACTCAAAACCGGTGCTGACCAGGGCCCGTATGTATTAAACTTCTTAGAGTGGATTTTTGGACTTAAGTGCTGAAAATCTCTTAGATTTGCTCCTACTCATAGACTTAAGTGTA
>JARVGW010236948.1:0-10725 GCA_031762495.1 Anablepsoides rubrolineatus | reverse complement strand
GATGGATGGATGGATGGATGGATGGATGGATGGAAGGCTAGATGGATGGATGGGTGGATGGATGGATGGATGGATGGATGGATGCATGGATGGATGGATGGATGGATGGAAGGCTAGATAGATGGATGGATGGATGGATGGATGGATGGATGGATGGAAGGCTAGATGGATGGATGGATGGATGGATGGAAGACTAGATGGATGGATGGGTGGATGGATGGATGGATGGATGGGTGGATGGATGGATGGATGGATGGATGGAAGGATGGATGGATGGATGGAAGGCTAGATAGATGGATGGATAGATGGATGGATGGATGGATGGATGGATGGATGGATGGATGGAAGGCTAGATGGATGGATGGGTGGATGGATGGATGGATGGATGGATGCGTGGATGGATGGATGGATGGAAGGCTAGATGGATGGATGGGTGGATTGATGGATGGATGGATAGATGGAATGCTAGATAGATGGATGGATGGATGGATGGATGTATTGGATGGATGGATGGTTGGTTGGGAGGTTGGATGGATGATGGATGATGGATGGATGGATGGATGGTAGGCTAGATGGATGGATGGGTGGATGGATGGATGGATGGATGGATGCATGGAAGGCTAGATAGATGGATGGATGGATGGATGGATGGATGGATGGAAGGCTAGATAGATGGATGGATGGATGGATGGAAGGCTAGATAGATGGATGGATGGATGGATGGATGGATGGATGGATGGATGCATGGATGATGGATGGATGGATGGATGGATGGATGGATGGGTGGATGGATGGATGGATTGAAGGCTAGATGGATGGATGGATGGGTGGATGGATGGATGGATGGGTGGATGGATGGATGGATGGATGAATGCATGGATGGATGGATGGATGGATGGATGGATGGAAGGCTAGATAGATGGATGGATGGATGGATGGATGGATGGATGGATGGAAGGCTAGATAGATGCATGGATGGATGGAAGGATGGATGGTTGGTTGGGAGGTTGGATGGATGATGGATGATGGATGGATGGATGGATGGAAGGCTCTCTGCAGCTCCTCTACAGCTCCTCTACAGCTCCTCTGCAGCTCCTCTACAGCTCCTCCGCAGCTCCTCTACAGCTCCTCTACAGCTCCTCTACAGCTCCTCTACAGCTCATTTGCAGCTCCTCTACAGCTCATTTGCAGCTCCTCTACAGCTCCTCTACAGCTCATTTGCAGCTCCTCTACAGCTCCTCTACAGCTCCTCTACAGCTCCTCTACAGCTCCTTTCATTAACATAAGCTTTTCTTCTCTCAAACGTCACCAGACTCTTTGTGACGCAGCAGCTCTTGAACTCTGCCACCACCGTTTGGAACGTCGTCTGCAGGAAACACGATCGCTCTGAGCTGCAGGCCTCGTTTTCTTTGTTCCTCTTTAATCCGATCAAAAGAAGCTTCACATGTAGGAACAAAATATCAGACATGTTAAACACTGGAAAAACCCAGATAAAGTTACTGGAAGTGACCTACAGGCAGCTCTCAGTCTGAGAAACCTTTCTTTATAAGGTTAAAAACTCCAATTTGGTTATTTTGCAGCTAAATTAAAAGCTGAGCAGCTGTTTCTGTGAGGATCATTTTATAAATTATTAAAACCACATTTGATGGAAACATGTTTCACTCTTCACTCCCAGAAAGTGTGAAATTATCACTTCACGAAGTGATTCACTTTAATACATTCATGAAAATCATTTGGTGTTTCTATTATTTTTTCCTGTTTTGTTGTTTTTTCACATTTATCAGAGGAAGAAAAAGGATTTAGTTATTATATGAGGTTAAAATTAGGTTTACACTGATTCAAAACTATTAAATGCTGTATAAAAACCTAATCATATTTAGAGTAACCAAAAGGCAAAAAATCAGACTTAAATGGAAAAAACAAATAATAATAATAATAACAAAAAACAAATAAAAACAAGAATTTTTTTATTATTATTATTATTATTATTATTTGATTTGTTGCTTTTAACTGATGTTTCCGTAAATGTTCATGCACTGTGTTGTTTCTTGTTTAATTTGTATTTGTATGAGTTACTGTTTGAGGAGTTGAAATTTTGTTTTTATTTTATTTGGTTTATTATTGTTTGTATAATTTTTATTTTTATTTTTTTGTAAATAGGAGCAGATATCATAAGGTTTTTTTCTTCTGCTGCTGCCTTTCATTTTATCCATCCATCCATAATGTGTGGTTTTTTTTAAATGAAATGAAAAAAGTAGTATATATATATATATATATATATATATATTATTTTCTCTCCCACTCAGAGGTTTAGCTATTTCAACCCTAATGGAGTCCTTTAAATGCATAAATAAATAAATGCATAAATGCATAAATAAATAAATAAATAAATAAATAAACAAATAAATAAATAAATAATAAAAGGAATTGTTCTAAAAATAAGCGCAGCTGCTTTACTCATCATGTTGATGAGGTTTCGGCTCATTCAGCCACTAATTCTGTGTAATTCTGCTTCATAGCAGCTGAACAATGATGTTTGTTTTTACTAATCACCTCTAATTTTACTCACTTAAAAACCAAAAACAGAAGCTGAGAGCTGGATGATATCTGCTGCTGGGGGGCTTGATGTTGTTGGTATGCAGGCAGTGAACCATGTTAGGTGGGGGGGCACCAGCTGTTTCCTGCTCTGTCAGCTGCCTCGTCCTCCCAGCAGCCGACACATTCTGTGTGTTTTACTGCTGAAGCTGCTAAAGATTCACAGAAACTGAGGTTTCTGTCCATCTGTTAGTGAAATATCTCCAGCTCCAGAGCACACATTCATCAGGTTCACTTCTGTAACCTTTTAAAATCAATGGCATCCAAGATGGCTGCCGCAGCTATCTGACCCTGTAAGACCTCATTTTGTAATAACAACACGTTATGTAATAATGTAATAAAGTCAGGCTTCAAAATGTAATAAACTCATGCTAAAACCACATTATAGAATAATTGCAGCAAAATGTAATAACTTTATTACATAATGCGTTACGAACTTTTATTACATTTTGAAGCCTGATTTTATTACATTATTACATAATGTGTTGTTATTACAAAATGAGGTCTTACAGACCCTAAAGACAGATAAAACCCAGTTGGTTTGATTCACGCTGAGTTCAGCTTCAGTGTGGTGGTAGCTGAGAGTAGTCCTCTCTCTGCAGCATATTTTCATAAACTTTGACTCATAAACTCCAGCATAAACCAAATGGGTCTAAATTATCGCGGGGTCTTCCCTGAGGCAGTGGGACATGTGGAACACCTGTAAAGAGAGGCGTCCAGGAGGCAGATCAGATTCACCACCTCAGCTGAGTCCTATCGATGTGGAGGAGCAGCAGATCTACTCCAAGCTCCTCCTCCCCCATCTGTAAACGGCTCGACACACAGGGAGCGACGAACGCACCAAGATACGATTTTATGAAGAAAAACTATGGGATAAATCTTGTCAGAATCAGAATCAGAATCGCCTTTTTTGTCATTTTAATTTGCATTACAATGAAATTGGGTTTGCTGCTCCAAGGTGCTTGTTATTATTATTATTATTGTTATTATTATTATTACTATTATTGTTGTTGTTGTTGTTGTTGTTATTAGTATTATTATTATTATAAATAATAAAATAGGAGAGCAGAAGAATACATTACAATAGACCAGTTCAAATCACGTAAAGACAAAAAATGTGCACTAACAATAAAAGAGAAATCAAAGAGTTTCTGTGTATAGAAATGAAAAATAGGGAAATATTACAGTATATTCTGCTACATTGCTTGTAATATTACACATTAGAGATGTTCCTGAGAATATTTCACTTGAGATATATTGCACACATTTTGCACATGGGTCCAAAAATTGAATGTTTGTGTTTTTTATTTATTTATTTATTTATTTATTTTTATATTGTTCAGTCCCCTGATGGTTCTTAATATCTCTAAAACCACAGCAGCTGTTTTAAAACTTACACTTTTAATAAAATCTCCCAAGTGTTAGCTTTATTTTGATCCCAGGATTATTTAAGTAGAGTTTGTAAAAGCTGAGATACACTCAGTTATGTTTCAGTTTGGGATTTTGGGGCTGCAGAGGTTAAAAAGTGCAGTTCTGTTTCACTGAAGCGTTTGTTGTTTTTTTTCTGGTAAATTTAAACCAAATGAAAACAAACCAAGTCTCAGAACATTTGTATAAAAGCAGATTTAATCGTCTCTCTGAGCTCTTCCTGCTACACTCACTTGCTTAGTTTGGTTTCTGACGTCACGACGTTTGGAGGTTTTTACCACAAACATGTTTTCTTTCTGTTTCCTCCACTTGTTGCTGCGTGAAATCCTTTCATTTTGTTTTTTTATTAAATAAGTTTTTGTTTTTTGCTCCTTGTTTTAGTTTGAAAACATCCTGAAAGGATGACTTATCTCCTGTTGATTTGTCATTTAATAAAAATATTTAAATCCAAAACATCATGAGAGCATTTGAAAAACAGCAGCGGCCCTCTGTCAGATGAGCTTTAATTAAAACATATTGTTCTGTAAAACATTGACTAAATGATGACCTGAGTTTTAGTTCAAACTGCAGCAAAATGAAGCAATAAAAACATCATATTTATCTCAGGGTTGTTGTAACAAATCAGTTAAAATGGTAACATTGATTGTTGCTGGTTTAACTGTGATATTTCTTAAGAACAAACTGTTGTTTTTGTGTTTCTCTTTATTCTTTATTATTTCTTCTGTAGGTTTTTTGGACTGTATCTTGCTCCACAGTTTTTGTGTTATTTCAACAATTCATAAATCAAAACGTTCAGCTCATTCAGGACATTACAGCTGTATCTTTTGGTAACTAAGCTATTTATACTTTTATTGTTATTTCACTTTTTTAGCCATTGAAAATGAACAGAGCTGTTTTCAACATCCTTGAAATCATTCAAATTGTTTTTAAATCTTTACAGCACCTTACACAATTTGTTCTGCTTATGATCTTTTTACCTTCTTTGTGCTAATTTTGACTATTTTTGTTGCTAGTTTTAGCTTTTTTCTGCTATTTTAGCTAAAATTCTGCTCCTTTCTGCTATTTATTAGTTTTTTTTTATTCTTTCTTCTACTTTGTGTTTTTTATGCTTCTTACATATGTTTTCTGCAATATTCATCTATTTGCTGTACTTTTAGCTAATGTTACCTCAAAATGGATATAAAGGTAGCTGAGAGCAAGCTCTATCACATACTGAAGCTGAAAAAAATTGCAAAAAAGTAGCCCAAGATATTTCAGCTACTTCTTTCCCTTTGGAAATAAATAGAGCTTTTTTTCAACATCCTTAAAATCTTTAAAAAATGTTTCTGAATCTTTACAGAACCTGACACATTTTCTTCTTGTTTTGCTCTTTACAAATTCCTTGTGACAATTTAAGCTACTTTTTTTTTTTGCAAATTTTAGTTATTTTCTAGTATTTCAGCTACATCTGTTATTCTTCTGCTAATTTGAGTTATTTATGCTTTCTAATATATTCAGCTATTTTAGTTTTTAGCTTTTTATGCTATTTCAGCTATATTTTTGCTCCTTTTGACTTTTTTCTTCTTTCAGCTTCTCAAGTTTAACTCACAATAATAATTTTGCTATTAAACATTTTCAGCTCAGTTTCAGCAGTTTTCAGCTAAAGTTTTCAGCAACAGGCATTCACACTATCATTTTCACTGAAAATACATTTTCTCTAGTTCTTTTTTTTGTCTTTTTAAAATCCTCTTATTAAATGTTGTTTAAACACTTAAACCTGTTGTAAAATGTGAATAAAAACTAGCAGAAAGAGAGCATCGAGCTGAAGGCAGCAGTTGAATTTCTGGTTCATTTGGTTTAAATGAAGGTTGAGATGAAGGAAGCTCCTGAGATAACCTTCAGAAACAGAAGCGTTTTGTTCTCAGCTCATCATGCGTGTTATGGAGAATAAAAACAGCCCTTTGTTTGTTTCTATTCTCTCTTCTCTTTTCTTTATCTGGGTGCTTCAGATGCTGCGTCCTCTGCTCAACCAGTGACTAATTAGATGAAAGCAAAGATTTTGGTTCAGATTGTTCACAGAGAAAATCTGTTTAGATTTTAAAAATCGACTGGATTAAAGATCACAAATAAAGAAGTTTGTCTTTTCTAAATGTTTAAACTGTAAAATCACCATCAGCATCATCGGCATCAGCAGGTTTAGGAATAATGACTAAAATAAGATGATTTTTTTCAGTTTTCTGTTAATTTCTTTGCAATCAAATCATCTAAAAATGTCTTTATTTCTTAATTTTAATATTCTGTCAGTAAATCAGAGAAGAATCCGTCACTCATATATTGCTGTTTGCCTACCGACCTGTCTGTTAGCTGCTGAGCTCAGAAGAATCTAAAGGAGTCAGGAGGTCAGAAAATGAGTCATTTGAACAATTTGACCATAAATCTAACAGCCTTCATTATCCAGCAGAGGTATTTCTTTCTGTACCTGATAATAAATCAGTCAGGTGATCAGGTGAGCGGCTGGTAACGACTCCGGGGCCTCGGCTCTAAGTCTATTTATAGCAGAGGTGAGCAGTGAAGTATGGAGGACGAGAAACAAGGTTCCCTCTGAGAGCACAGAGCTTTATGAACACACACACACACACACACACACACACACACACACACACACACACACACACACACACACACACACACACGTCCTGGTTCTGTGTATAACACTGAAAATGAGTACAGGTCTGAAATCTGGTCGCAGAGAGAAAAAGCTTCGACACAGAAACCTGGTTTCAGTTCATGCAGTCAGACACGTGTGCAGACATCACAAAACACAGTGAGACCTTCATGTTATTACCTGTTATTATCTGTTATTATCTGTTATTACCTGTTATTACCCTTTATTACCTGTTATTACCTGTAATTCCCAATTATTACCTGTTATTATCTGTTATTACCTGTAATTCCCAATTATTACCTGTTATTACCTGTTTTTATGTTATTACCCTTTATTACCTGTTATCACCCATTATCATCTGTTATTACCTGTAATTCCCAATTATTACCTGTTATTACCTGTTTTTATGTTATTACCCTTTATTACCTGTTATCACCCATTATCATCTGTTATTACCTGTAATTCCCAATTATTACCTGTTATTACCTGGGTTATTAGGCGAGCAGCTGGGGTATCAGGTCATGAAGGAGCAGATGGACTGGCTCTGATTTGAGTTTGAAAGCTTTTTTTAACGATTAGCTGCAGTTTATTTATTTATTTGTTTCCACATGTGAAACATCTCGTTTTAAACCTCATAAAACAGGAAATAATTTGGAGCAGCCCATCCTGAATCCTGACTTTATGTTTTTCAGTGCAGACTCACTAAAACATGTTTTCATGACATAGAGCTGTAAAGTGTGGATGATGACAGATCAGATTAAATGTGAAACATTGCAGTTTTGGATTTATTCACTCAGCAGATTTGAACTATTTTGTTTTAAATTAAAATAAAAGTGTTTTTATCACCTGCTGAATGGGCGACAATGTTTTTCTTATCTGTGAATTTAGTAAAATATTTCATAAACTACTCAAAGGAAATATTTACTGCTGGTAAATCATCATGAAAGTGGTAATATGCATGTTTTAATTAATGTTAATTTAATTTAAAAACATATATTGAATATTTCAGTTGATATTTCAGTAAATTTATTTCGATTGATCGGTGCCTACTCAGCAGTTTCTTAAAGTTTAAAATAAAATCATTAAACATTACAACATGAATAAATCTAAAAACCTTGCTATTTAAAGTTAAATAAATCTCCTCCAACCAGCTGCTGCCTCTGTTCTGCTCGGTCGTGTCGAATAAGCAAACAGTTGTAAACGTGACGTTTTTGTTTCCATAATTTATTCGTCCCGTCATCGCTGCTGATGAGCAGAGTACACATCATGAAGCCTCTCTGCTCTAATGGCACATTCAGCAGAGTTTTACAACAAACACAAACAGGTTTTTTTACAGCGTGGCGCAGGCTTCAGTGACGCTGGAACAACATGGCTGCTGCTGCTGGAGCTGCGCACGCTTACAACATCTGGAAACACGTGAAGCAAAAAAACAAAACAAAAAAAACTTCAGAAGCTGGAAGAACTCTGGACGATGTAAACAGATGAATCGATTAAATTCATTTGGAAATAGTGCTGAAAGAACTCCTTATAGAAGCTGTTAATATCCTGCAAAGTCTAAAAATGTCTAAAAATGCTTTGAGATATTCGATAATCGAGAAGTGAGAGAAGGATGTGAATATATGGCATGATGTCAGGGCCAAAATTAAGACTACTGCTCTAGCTTATGAAACGTTAATGCCAGCTAATCTATGCTAGTCGCTAGCCTTTTCGATGCTAACGCCAGCTTATCCATGCTAGTTGCTAGCCTCCCCAATGCTAACTGCAGCTTATCCATGCTAGTTGCTAGCCTCTCCAATGCTAATTGCAGCTTATCCATGCTAGTTGCTAGCCTCTTGATGCTATCTGCAGCTTATCCATGCTAGTTGCTAGCCTCTGCAATGCTAACACCAGTTTATCCATACTAGTCACTAGCCTCGCCGATGTTAATGCCACCCTATCCATGCTAGTTGCTAGCCTCTCCGATGCTAACACCAGCTTATCCATAATTGTTGCTAGCCTCTCCGATGCTAACACCAGTTTATCCATGCTAGTCGACACCCTCTCCAATGCTAACACGAGCTAATCCATGCTAGTCGCTAGCCTCTCCAATGCTAACGCAAGCTCACTGTTAGTCGCTAGCCTCTCTGATGCTAACACCAGCTTATCCATGCTAGTTGCTAGCCTCTAGATGCTAACACAAATGAATTGTCTCCTTCTCATTTTCCAGCACAGACCTCTCAGTTAGTGGTGTCAGCCTATCATTAATCAGATCAATAGCTGGATTAGGATTAGATATAGCCTCCTGCTACAATAATAAAGTCTTAATTTTGGCCCTTACAGAGCCCCACAGTGAATAATTAATTTTTCTCACCCATGATGAGCTGCAGCTGACACATTATTAGCAGTTCGTTCAAACGGTCTCAGTTTCATTCATTTGAATTCAGCCACCTTCTCTCTCTTTTCTCCCACTCACATCATACATATTCAGCAGCAAATTATTTTATTAATTTCTTTTTAAGATGTTGAGGTGACATTCATGAGTATAAAAATGTTTCTAACAGTCAGCAGAGCCAAGAAAAAAATCTTTAAATCTTTCAGATTTCTCAGAGTTGTTTCATGAAGGTAAAATAAAATGAATAAATGAGAACATCACCCTGTTCTGCCAGTCTTTTAAGACGTTTTAAAGGTTTATGTCTGAACGTGAACATTATAACTGAACTGTTTAAGATGGAATAATTTCATTTCCCAGCATCTCAGACCGAAATAAAAACAAATTAAAATAAAACATTTAGAATTGAGGGAACAATAGAAACTTCAGTCAGTGTTGTTTAAATGAGCACAATTAATGTTTAAACAGTGGAGCTGGGAGAAGCTGAGCAATCACACCTGAAATCAATAAACTCACTGAGCTTTTTGTAACGTTTTAGTTTCTGTTTGAATAATAATCATTTTAATCAACACTAATTTACTGATTCTTTTCAAAAGAAGCCTAACTTCTTCTCTTAAAGGCACATTTTGAAGCGATCTTCTGCAGAAAGGTTATTTTTCTTCTCAGTGCAGTTTTAACCAACCCACTAAAATTGGGTCCAACTATCTCTTGTTTTCTGTGTTTTTACTTGTTTTTTGTGCTTTTATTTTCTACTTCGTGATTTCATTTTGTTATCTGTGATTTTATCTTTTGTCCAGCGCTTTGTTTGAAAGCTCTTTACAAATAAAGTTAATATTATTAGATTGCTACAACATGTAAAGGCCTGATAACCTTTCCACAGAAGCTCACATGAAAATGGCTGAAATATCCCTTTAAAATGGATTACCTGGCTCTGACGATGGGCCTTAGAAGACAGTATTTAAATGTGTGTAAAACTTACAGGCATGCATGAGCAGCCAAGCTGCCACAACATGAAGAGAAGAAGCTTTGTTTACGTCCCACATGAACGAGACACGAGTTCCTCTAATCCACCCTTTGTTTGCTGCGTTAGCGTCCAAAAAGCTGGCAGATGTCAGTTATTATAAGAAAAAAGATTTGTTTTGTTGTGTTATGACACCGATGCTCTGCTTCACTGTATGTTTATGAAAAATGAAAACATTTCAATGATTATAAAAAAGGATTTCTCTGAGAGTAAAAGTGGTAAAATAGAAAAAGAAGAGGAAAAAAAACACGGCTCACAGTATAAAAGTAAGACACTTCCTGCTCTCACAGTTCAGAAGCTGAGGTACTCAATAAAACTTCTTGTTTCATTAAGAAAACTAATGCAAAAAAAAATAAAGGTTCAGACCAGCATTAATCAGGAGGTGTATCCATGCAGCCAGACATGCACAGGACTGATACAGGTCCTGCTAACATCCTTATAAACCAGAGAATGCACCGAAACCAGGATCAAACGTATGAGATAAATCTTGTTCCAGTAGGAATTAAATCTGAATGCATTGGTTTCAAAATTAATTTTACTATATTGAAACTGATTTTAAAGTTTTGAATTTGAATTAATTTGCTTTGAAACTTGTATTTTGGTTTATTAAAACTTCAGTTTGACTACTTTCACTTTCAGTTCCATAATTCAGATTTTTGTGTCACACAT
>JARVGW010236941.1:0-10727 GCA_031762495.1 Anablepsoides rubrolineatus | reverse complement strand
CCACTGTATATATATATATATATATATATATATATATATATATATATATATATGTATTTTTTTTTTTTTCAACCAGTAAAAAAAGTTTAATTGATTTTTCTGAAGCAGGTTCAAGAGGAAATTGCTTCAGTCTGCACTAACCAATAGGGACATGTCTTACATAGTTACTCCTTAAGCCCCGCCTCAGATGTTTACGTTTTTTTAGTTCAACCAAAAACTTTAATAGTTTAATAGTCTCGTTTTGTTAAAGACTTTTTGATGGAATTTTATTTTTTTTATTTTATTTTTTGATTGAAATTGCTTTTTTGTTTGGTTGAACGTAATATGTTTTGATTGGTTGAAATTATTTTTGATTAATTTTTTTTTAATTGAAACTGAATTTTTTGTTTTATTTTATTATTCAAACAAAATTATCTTCCTAGGAAACATGCATTCTTTTCATTTTATCCAAAATGCTGAGGTCTAACGCAGCCTGTATAAAACTGGTTTACTTACAAAACTTATAAAAGTCATAACAAAAAAAAACAAAGACTCACCGGACTGAAGGATGTCAGTGATGATCAGCTGATATTGGCCATAGTTCAAAACTGTAAAGAAAAAAAAAAACAGTTTAATGTAGCCGTACAACATTTAGGACAAAGTGAAAAAGATTCTTTCAGTAAAGAACACAAATCTGAGCTGTGAAGAAATAAAAGCAATTTAGCATTTTGTTTAAGCAAAAACAACTATGGTGTAAAATAATAAATCCACTAACATTTATTATTCTATCAGCACAAATCAGCATCTGGAGACTGTTGCGCTGCGACTAGATTTATTAATTATTAACCATTTTGTATTTGACTCCATTTGATACATAGAAACAAAATAAATATGTTTTTTTACACAAATGAAACCTTGTAAACCTGCAGTAATTTTTTTTTGTAAGTTTAGTTTAATAGCTTATTCATTTTCAATTAAAAACAAAAATTTCAATACAACAAAAAAGAAACAAATCTCATATGAAAGGAAGCAGAAGAAAAAAAAATCTTATAATTTCTGCCCTATTAAACCAAAAAGTATAATTAATTTTTTTATACCTATATATACATACATACACACACATATATATATGTATGCATACACATGTAAACTAACAATAATTTCAAACCCTTATCAGCATAACTAAAAAAACTTTAACCACTCAAACATCAGCTCATAGAAGTACTTATTAGTTTCATATCTTTTCAACATTTTAACTTTTATCATTTTACCAAATAAATTAATCGAGTCAGCATTTTTA
Organism: Anablepsoides rubrolineatus; assembly: GCA_031762495.1. Lineage (NCBI taxonomy): Eukaryota > Metazoa > Chordata > Actinopteri > Cyprinodontiformes > Rivulidae > Anablepsoides > Anablepsoides rubrolineatus. The sequence goes on along the minus strand of JARVGW010236941.1, from coordinate 9,448 downwards.
TAATTGCTGTCCAAATTATTCCACAATCTTATTCCTTGAATTGAGGTACATCTATCCTTCAAGTTTATTCCTATTTTAGGTTTTACAAACATTTCAAATCCTTTTAAATTATAACAACTTTTCCTCTTAACAAAATTAGATTGAATATTCAAAGGCAATACATTTTATGAGCCTTATACATAATCAACCAACTCATAAAATTTTAATAATTTCAATTGGTGAAATAATATACTTGATGGGTGACTATAATGTTTTCTGGTAATAATTCTTATAGCTCTGTTTTTGTAAAATAAAATTAGAATTAGTAAATGTTTTACATGCCTTCCCCCAAATTTCAACACACATTTGTTTTCAGCTGCTGTGGAGCCTTTTTCTGCTGTTTTCAGATTGCTTCAGATACAAACAGGGACACGATGACGCTGCGCCGATGACATTTCTGTTTTCTGGGCTGTTCGCTGATACAGGTCTGTTAAATTGATGGTAGGGGCTGGCTGTAAGCAGCACAGATGATGAATGATTTTACACACGCAGAGAAAAATCTGACTGGCAATTTGCCAACCAATGTCCAAAATATCCACCGGGAGCTGCTGCACTGCATGCTGCTGGGGAAATTAAAGCCTTTAAAGAAATCACAGCTTGATTTGGAGCTCTCAGTAAGGACTCATCCTACATTAAAGGTTATGAGCTTTTTTTTCTTTAGGGTTTATACAGTTCATCAATAAGACGTGCAACATCTAATTATAGTTCAATCAGTGATTTTTCTCTTTTAATTTATTGCTGAAAGTTTTCTTAGAGAACAACTCAATTGATTCTTGTCCTGTGAACAATTAATATCTTACGTGCTGCAGATAATTCTGAACAGAGTTTGAAAGGACTAAGGTCGACTAAAACTAAAATGGAATGCAGCCTTATGAAAACAGCAGTCATTATTCACAGTAACAATATTCTATAAATTATTTTTTTTCATTTAATTAAAAACAAAACATTTACCCAAAAAACATTAACACAACACAAATAAAAGGTAGAAAAAAGTAGAAAATAATCTTATGTCTCCCCCCATTTAACAAAAAAAATGTATATACACCCATACATACATATACGTGCAAAACTAAATAAAAAATATTTAATAATAAAAAAATTACAACTACTCAAACAGCAGCTTGTATAAATGCCTATTATGTACTTTCATAAATTTTAAACAAATCAATTTTTACCATTTTCCAAATAAATTAATCAAACCACCATTTCTTTCAAGTTAGACGTTATATTATATTATATAATGCAATATTTGTTCCACATTTGATTTATTGTGTTGAAGTCTGGGGGAAGGCATGTCAAATATTTACAAATTCTATTTTCATTTTGCAAAAGAGAGTCGTAAGAATTATCACCAGAAAACATTATAATCACCCATCAAATATTTTATTTCATTAGTTGAAATTGTTGAAGTTTCATGAGTTGGTTGATTATAAGATTTTGCTGATTATGTATAGGGCTATCATATTTTCAACTTTAAAAACATTAAAAAATCTAATTATCAATAACCCATGTACAATACTACCCCCTCACTTTATGGATGATTTTTAGGGGTAAATTTCTAGTATTATACATGAATAAATACAGTAACTTATATCAATGGCTGAGCTCAGTAAATGTAGAGAAACCTGACGTCTGATTGGACAAACAGATTCCAGCTACAATCATTTAATGTGTCTCTGATTTATCTCATTCCTGCAAACCTGAAGTAAATTTCTGCCAACAAACATGTGAACATTTTTCCTGTGTTCACTGACCAGAGCAATCTGCATTAATTTCACTCAGTAATTAATGAGTCATTCTCTGATCTGTGCGCTCTGTAATGTGTCACATTCATTCCTCCTCAGTCCTATTTGAAATGTATAAATTCACAGAAGTGCTGCATACAAAGCAGGCCCTGCAGGATGATTCATTTCCCAATTCTGCCACGTAAATAATGGACGAAATTATATTTACTGTCAGGGAAATGTGCAGGTTTATGAATGTGATTTACTCAGCATAGTGAGAAAATGAAATTTAGACGATCTCAGGTAAATCTGAGCTGATGGGCATTCAACAAAAGCCACCCAACATATTATTTTAGGTTTTATTATTTAGGATGAACAGAAATAAATATTGGCTCAAACTGAGAAAAATCCATCAGTAAATAACTCAGTAATCTGTGCAACTGAAACAGCTGCTCATCACTCCACCTCCTCAGTTTGCTTTAGATTTCTCCAGTCAGGGTTTTTCTCTCGGTTTTCTTTGTTGAACTGACAGAAAACCCGTTTGGGACGAGAGTTTAGAGAAACCACCTGGATTAGCTGGAAGCCAGCCAGCGGTTCTGACCCATTAAGGCCATTAGCTCGTTACCATTAACTTGATGTGAAGATCTGATCTGGAGAAACAGAGTCCTGCTGCTCGTTCTGAGACACCTTGAACTCTCCTTCGACTGCAGGAACGACAGCTCCACGAACGGAGACACGAGGAAGGTGAGAAGAATCATCAGAACAGCTTCAGACTTTTTCAAACTTTTATCAAATCGAATCAGTGAAAAGAAGCTGGAGGTGTCATGTTTGATGATTTATGTGCTTTTTTAAAGAAGTAAAATGATGCAACTGAACCTCAGAGGAGAGTTTGTGTTCTGCAGAGTAAATATGACAAAATGCTAAGAAATCAGCAGGTTAAAACTTAAAAACAATATTCACAGGTTAGGTTGAAAAATACTAAAAGTAGTTTCCTTTCTGATAAAAAGATACAAACTATGGCAAGATATGGGCCAAAATTAAGACTATTGTGCAGCCAGAAGTTGCTACATCCTTGTAGCAGGAGACCTAAGCCAGCTAATGATCTGATTAATGACCGTCACCGCTAACTGAGAGGCTGGCACTGGCAAATGAGAAGACTATTTGTCATCAGAGAGCATCAGAGAGGCTAGTGACTAGCATGGATAAGCTTGTGTTAGCATTGGAGAGGCTAGTGACTAGCATGGATAAGCTGGCGTTAGCATCAGAGAGGCTAGTGACTAGCATGGATAACATGGCGTTAGCATCAGAGAGGCTGATTTGCTTCATCAGGGTCCAAGCAGAGGTCCACTGTCGGGACAAGCTGGTCCAATCAGAACACAAACAGCTCTGCTACTCAGGATTATAGATTCAGTAAGTTTAGTTGTTTAGACATAAAATCTTGATGGAAAAACATTTTGTTTTTTTAAAAATATGTTGGTCTATCATTTTTTTCCCTAGATAAATACATTTTTTACACAAAACACCAGATAAAATAAACTCTGCAGCAGGACCCACAGAGCTGTTTAAAGAAAACTAAAAAGATCTTTTTTTCTTTTCTTTGTATCATCCTGTATTCCAGACACCTAACAAATGATTTCAGAAAAATGAACCTGTCCATAATCGGACAATTGGATTCTTCCTGGGGCTTCATAAATATGCACCTGAGGAGGAAACTAATCAAAATGTGATGCTGCTGGAATTACAGCGCAGATGAGAACCTGGTGAAAAATCACAGAGAAGATTTGTTTTTAAGAGAAAAATCAGCCTCAGAAAGATTTAATTTATTAAAGCAGCATGGAAAGAGGCTATTCCTGAAAAGCTTTTGTGGAGGTGGAAAAGAAATGAAACCCACTGCTTATTCTGGAAATAACTGATGAAAATAACTCAGCAGCCCCTCTGTGCACAGCTATGAAGGGCTTTATTTCCTACAGAGGTGACTAAAAATCACTTTTTATTTTTGTTTTACTCAATAGAAAAATATTAATAGCTTTTTTTTAACCTCCTTTTATATTGGGTTATGAGTATTCTTCTAAAAAAATGTATTGGCCCCTTTTGATTTTTAACATTTTTTTTCTCTAAAACAATGAAGGAAACAAAACAATAAGAGGAAGGTTAAGACGGCTCATGGATTTCTGTTTCTTAAAGTCATAAAAGTTGTAAAAATATGAAATTTTCAGTGTTTTTATTAAGACAATATGCTTTTAACACAATTTGTACATCATTAAAAGGTTGTTTGAGGTTAATGTAACTCATGGTTTTTGTTTATGACCCCAAAATTCTTCTTGACGACTCATCCTCAGAGCTTTAAGTCACCAGTTTTTCTTTTGTTTTGTTTTTTCAGAATAAGACAGAACTTCACCTCTTTGCTTTCGATATGGTAGACAGACTGAAGTGTACTTGTCAAACATAATTACTATTTAACCATTTATTACAAGTTATGCTGTAAACCTTTGGTGGTAAATGAAGATTTATTAGTTCTTTTGATCGTAGATGACACGTTTTGCTGTTAAATGACTTTAATGATTCACATTTCCAATCCAGTCTTCATGCTTTTTGAAACTTGCTCGTATTTATTGCACATATTCATTTAGTTTTGTTCAGTTTTATGAGAAATGTGATTACACTGTAAAACAATTATATTATATCAGCCAAAAAGTATTTTGGATCTTGTTTTGATTATTATTATTATAGATTATTAATCTTCTTAGCTTGAAAAGTTTTCTTTATTTCAAAACGTCTGACAAAGTGTAATTATCTTACTGCACTGTAGAATATTTCACTTAATTTGAGAGGATTCTGATTATAATCTAGTATTTTTTAACTTCTATTTAAATGGCTCATTTCTGCTGTGTATTAACTACCTGTCTAAACTCTACAGGCTTTTACTTTGAAAATAAAATGGTTCATATTGGATTTGCCATCTTCATATTTCAGAAAAGCCCATATGGCTTCGCCTGGACTTTCGCCCTTTAATCATTCGCCACATCCAAGCACACGGTGCCATCTGGAGCCGGCGTTGACTCAGGACACCTGCTGCCTGCGAACACCTCTCCTCACTGCGAGGCTGCTGAGGTTTGCCATCAGCTCCATGACTCACAGGAAACCATCATTACATCTACTTATTGTTCATGGAAAAAAACCAGGACATTTCAGAGAAAAATGTCAGGAAAAGATTTTCCCTCCAACTGCTGGCTTTAGTTTGATCATTCATGAAAAACTGGTTCTAAATTCTGTCCTGAAGCAGAAAATAATCCTTCTGCTTCCATCATAAAGTGACCTTGGTGCATTTACAAACATTTATTAATCACTTTTTAATTTTGATGTCAATTACAACAAAACAAAGACACACAAATTGATTTTATGACCTTCTCCTTTTTTCCATCACGTCTCTAACGTGACAACACTAACCTGCTGTGCAACACGTTAGATGAATACTAATTACTGTGTTTTTCTGTCAGCAGTACCCTACAATACAAATCCTCTTATTTACCTCCTACAGATTAGTTAGCTTCTTTCATCTCTCCTCCAAGAGGCCTCTTCAGTCTGAGGAGTTACAGCTCACCTGAAGAAGTTTCTTGGAGAAAAGACAAAACTTTTTTTTTTAAAGAACCCATCCAGAGGTCATGGTACATACAGGTTTCAGTAAGTAAAATTTAATACCTTTTAAAGATATTTTAAGACCATTAGGAATGACATTTAACAGCAACATTCAAATGGTTCCAGAGATTTTAATTACTCCCCAAACAAACCGGACTTTATAGAGCAGGGCTAGTCAACTAAGGGTGTATTCACACCAGGAAAGTCCTTTGGTCCGCTTGTTTGGTCCGGACCAAAAGTGGACTTTATTTTATTTCATTTGGTGCAGTTTGCATTCACATTGGGCTTTTTTGCAAACAAACTAACTTGTAAACAAAAACATGAGGAAGACGATCATTGCTCCCATTGGACAGAAAGGACGGGGGGCGGGACTAAGCACACAGACCCAGAAAAAAAACACCAAAGTTCTACATGCTGCAGTTCTGATGTGCACATTTATGCTGTTAATGTCAAAAACAACTAACTTAGTGGTGGTTTCTTGATGATATTCTAATTATGGAGCAGTGCTCTGTGTGTTCCGACCCACTACATGCTGGCAGCAGAGCTGCTGAGCAAGAGAGGACGAATCAGGTAGGAATTCAGTTTATTTAGCTCAGCAACGGTGGCCTGTGAAGTCCAAAAAGGTGCATGTTTTATGCAGTTGGTTCGGTTCGAGTCCAGTCTGCATTCACACCAGAAGCAAACTGAAGAGAACTGCACTAGAGTTCGTTTGGGAGCAAACCGAGACCACCTCAAAAAGTGGGTCTTGGTCCGATTGTTTGATCCGCACCAGAGTTCACATGAGTGTATTCACACCTGCACAAAAAGTCCGGACCAACGCTGGAAACAAACTCTGATTGGTTTAAATCGAACCAAATGTGTCAGCTGTGAATACACCCTAAATCACTCTGGGGGCCACAGTTAATGCAGGTCAACAGTTCAGGGGCCGAACATTCAGCAATTAAAGTTATTATGTAAACAAAAGTATTACAAAGATCTGTTACCTTTGAAATAATTTATCTTAATGCATTTAATCATGGATGTAACTTACAGAACCCTATAAAAGTAGTGATAATTAAGCATTATCAAAAACAAAAGCACATTATGTTTCCTATTTAAAACAATATTTGGACATCTCTGACTTGCCAAATTTATTTTCACTTTCATAGTTTTATCTTCAACTCCTTGTAGTTTTAACTGTCTTGTGTGTGTATAGAATTTTCTTTTTTACCAAACATGTCTATGTTTAACTAAAAGAACTCAGTAATTAAAGTAGAAATCCAGAGGTTTTGACTGAAGAGATGAATGAACCAATTAGCGGGCCACATTTTGGTCACTCACTGGCCAGATGTGGCCCACAGGCCGTCAGTTAACAAGCCCTGTTATAGACCAGACTAAACAGGGCTGGTGTTAAGATGACAATTACTGTCGTTACTGCAAACATATTAACCCATTAAATTTAACACGAAATTTAAGCAGAAATGAGGAAAAAGCTCCTCAGGATAAAAACCCTGAGGCTGAAACCTCAGAATATTCAGAGGAATTTTGAACCCTAAATGCTTTTCTGTGCACGAAACATTCGTAACTCTAACCTGCTTCAGTAAATCCCAGGCAGCAGACAAGAATCCATCTTTCAGATCAGATGTGAGCCTCGGGGCCTCTCCTGCCTGATCCTCCTCTGAGCTGCTGAAGGGCAAGGAGAGCGCTGGAACAGTGTCCTCCTGCGTTTCTTTTTTTTCCATGTCTACAAGAGAAACATGGGAGAGAACGAGAGGCTGGATGATTATAGAGCAGTTCTGTGATGAAACGGGGTCGAGGTTAAATTATTAAGAGAAAAAAAAAAAGAAGAATCAGTCTTTTTCTAAGATCACAGTTTGTATTTGTATTCACGCTGAGGAGCCTGGAAGTAATCAAGGAGGAATCAATACGAGCTTAATGTCCCTCGAAGAAACTCCAATGTCAACACAGACCCCTGCCCTCCCTCTACCTGCAGTCTCCTCCACCTTCAGGTAAAGAAACAACTTCAAACCATCCATCAATCATTGAACAAAAGAGACTTAATTATGGTTTTCTGTGAAAAGAACAAGGGCAGTTTGAACAGAAAGTCCTTTTAAACCAGCTAGTTCACATTTCTGCATCAATTTAATGGATTATTTTTGTATCTTATCAAACCTTTAATTGTTTTTTGTTTGTTTTTATGATCTCTTGATCTATTAATTAGTTTGATCAGAGTTGATTGGATTTGACAGAAAGCCATCAGCCATGTTTGATCCATGAATTGTTTTTCTCCTCAGTGGTTAATGAGCCTGACGTCTCACCCCGATAGCCTCCTGTGGATTACACCACAGACATTACACACACTTGATCATTTTTCTCATTGATTTTATTTTTTATTTATTTCTTTCTTACAAGGCCAAATGTGGCACAGCCTGAAAACGGGGAGAAATGATGACATAAATCTGCAGCAGAGCATGAAACAAGCTGGAGAAAATCTGTGAACATCCTCTGATCAGAACATTCTTAAATGGAAAGTTTGGAGTTTAAATCTAAACAAATCACCTAAATTCAATTCAGTTTATTTATATAATGCCAAGACACAACAACTGTTGTCTCAGGGAACTGTACACAAAAAACAACAATAAATCTAAATACAGAAGGCAACAAACAGGTGGTGCATCAAATTTAACTTAAAGAAACCGACTGCCATTTGGGAAGGGGGTCCTGGAGTACCCTGCCGCCGAGACGCCACGCCCTCGACCACCCCCCAACACCGCCAACTGCCAAGCGAGCACCCCCAGCCAGCCCTCCACCGGATTCCGGCAGCCATCCCGGCCAGCGGGCCAACCAGGAGTCAGGGCCCAGGGGCCCAAGCAACACCAGGGAGGATGGAGAGCCAGCCCCATCCCCGGCAACCTTCCAAGCGCCGAGCCCACCCCCAGCCTAGGACCACACCCGGCAGTCTGCCCTACTCCCGGACCCCCTCCCCAAGCGGCAGTCATTTTGGCTGAAAATCTAACTCATGACTCAACAAGGGATTTTACAGTCGGGAACTTGACACCATCGGTCAAGTGCTTTTATTTTGAAGAGAAGACCGAATTCGCTTTCTTCTCCACCGAAGTGATGCAGACTTACGGAGCCGCTGTAAACAACACTTTAGAGGTCCCCAAAAAGTAAGCAACCCTGAGTTGTCCCATTACTGACCGAGAACCTCTCCGGATACCTGACGTGACCTGAGAAGTCATCAAAGGTAAAAGCCGAAGTGTTTTAGTGGACCTGAGTCCTGCGGAAGTCGTGTGAAGAAGCTGTGCTCATCTGGTTGAACTGAAACTTTGTTAAGGTTAAAAGTTAGAATTACTAATTCTTACTTTCCTCCTTTTCTTAAACTATTTGCCTTGCCACAATCTAAGTTTGTGCCTGTAAATGTTTGGTTAAACCACATCTAAACCTACGTTTACTGTTTCTATTTTGAGTGTTAAGTTAATATTGATTTAAGTTCGGACGCACACTTGAATCGTATTGATTGTAAATTTGTTATAGGAAATTAATTACTCACAAATAAGCTGTTAACTCATGATTTGTTTTGATTTATGTAAATAAACGATCGCATTTATTTAATGGATCAAATTTAACTCCGAGTTTACGTACTTATTGTGTGTGGTTTCACTTTGTATTGCCAGATATTGATCGAAATAAGAGAACGTGCTTGGTAAATAAATTTCCTCATAACTTTGTTATGAGAGGTGTAAGAAACCGTACTCTTTGATAAGGATATTTTCCTACACTGGAGAAGCTAAGATGGGGCCTGAAGAGGTCAATGTCTCACAGCTGACAAGACTATTGGATAATCAGCAAGCCCAACTTCATCTGTCAAAATTATTTTTTTATTACAATAAATAATATAATTGTAGTTAAACCCATAGATATGTATATAAATACTAGATATGTCATACCCGCTGTAGGGGTCACCCCAAGGGGGAAAAAACATTTCCACCAGTCTTTGACCCTGGTCTCAGAAGACCTCACTCAAAAGAGACATTTTATTTTCTTTATTCAAGATAATAAACTGGACT
>JARVGW010236807.1:0-10740 GCA_031762495.1 Anablepsoides rubrolineatus | reverse complement strand
AATGTGTTGAAGACTTTTATTACATTTTGTGTCAATTATTACATAATGTGGTTTTAGCGTAAGTTTATTACATTTTGCAGCCTGATTTTATTACATTATTACATAATGTGTTATTACAAAATGAGGTCTTACACAAGCTAACAGTTACTATTCCCATTTGTGTCTAGAATATATATATATATATATGTATTCGTTCGATCCCTAATCGGGGTGTAACACCCAATTCAGAATAAGTCTGGAACCACGTGATCAGGACCGATTTCCAATCATGTGATCGGCTCCGGACATCCATAGTCCCAACTCATCCAAACGCAGATAAGCCTTGCTTAAACAGCTGATGGAGTTTGTTTAAATTGGTCTTCAAGTAAGTTTCATCCAGACTAACTGCAAACATCCAAGAATCACACCCTGTTGCATTTGGTAGTTGATCCCATCCGAGTAACCCGCATTGGAAAATCTTCCAATAACTGCAGTCTTCTTCTTTTGTCAACAAAGGCACTTGTCTGTCTGGAGTTGCTTTAGTGGTCTGAATATAAACCCATAAGATGCTGTTTTAATAATACCATTGGGCAAAAAGCAACCAATAAGAATCTTTGTAAACTTGATCTTAAAACTCCATAGCTTGACCTATTTAATGCCACAAGATTTTTTATTAAAGGTGACTCCAATAATTGAATGTCCACAGGTTGTTTTAGATTTTCATTCTTGCATTTATTAATTGTTGCTTGTTACAGTACAGCCATAGCTTAAAATCCAATAAATCAGAAAAGGTGGTAAAATAATCAAAACAATTTTTAAAAATCAACTTCATCTCACCCTAAGCTTATGCATAAATCAACTAAATAATATGGTTAAATCAAATCAGAGCAGTCAGAAGTCTCATATTTGCATAACATAAGAGCTCCTTGAGTGAGGCAGTTTCCCTCAAACGTTAGGGTTAGGGTTAGGTAACCTAACCCTAACCCTATATTAGAAGATTTAGTCTTAAGTGGGCAAATGATGGCTTCCCTTGAATACTGCAAAATCGGTTCCTAGCTGAACCTTTCCTGCTCCAAGAAATAACATTTCTCTATACTGTCTGTGGTTTCCAGGTTCAGTCCGAATGCTTTCAGGAGAATGCCACATCAAACCCAATTAAAGACTTAATTTATGTTATCAAACCCCAACTAGCTTTGAAAGGTATCGTACCTCCACCAAGGTTTGCTCACAACAGCTATTATACGACATTAAAATGTTTCCATGGCGACCATGAGACCTCTGTGCTTCCTTCTTTACCACAATTTTCTAAACATGAGTTCTGTCATGTATACACTTCTGTTAACCATGGGTGGTATCACATACACTTACTGATAACCATCATGAACAGGGGTCAGATTTATAAAGGATTGGTTTGTGCACAAGGTCCCTCCTCAGGTTCTACCCTCTACACGTTTTGAGCAATCTCACGATTTTTTACAAAAACCCGGCTTCAAATTTATTTTCTCTCAAAGCCTGCAGGGCGATAAAACAATAAATAAAATTAAATAATTCAAAAGAAGTTGTTAGAAATAAGTTCACCGTTCTTCTCCCCCGTCCTCCCCCTCCTGCCTGCTCTGTCTCCTCACACATCCTCTCAGCCCCACGCGCCCATGAGAAATACAGACTTTAAAAAAAATGAAGGGAGATGCGTGAACTTTTATTTAAAATTTAAGTTTTTTATTTTAACGATCTTTATGGCTCAGCAACAGAAGCATAAATAATACTGTTAATAAAGCTTATGATAAAGTTGAATTAACATCTAAGTCCAATTCTGAAGGTAAATTAAATATCTGACAGTGATCATTACACAGTGTGGCTATAATTCCTCACTTCACCATCTGTGTTGCAGCTTCCCGTCTCCAAAATGAGTGTACGCTTGGGTCAGAGCTGTGAGGGACCGCACGTTTTCATGTCAAGTTTGAGTTTTATAAATCACAGTCTATGCGTGAAAAGTGGTATACGCAAGTTTCTGGGCTGGTTTTGTGCATACACAAGCTTTATAAATTCGACCCCAGGTAACACCATGTTTCACACACCCACAGTTTAACTCTTCTTCAGCTTCTGAACTCTGAATTAACTTAAAACATTATTCTCCAAAGCTTAAGTTTAAAAAACAACTGATTAAATTGTAGAACATGGTTAACATAACTGGTTAAATTGTAAAATATTTGGTTATATTAAAAGTAAAACATTTGATTATAGTTAAAACATTCAATTATCTTCCGTAATCACACAGAAATCATCATCCCTTTTATTAACGCCTCTTCACCTATACCTCTTCCTGGGCTGCCATCTTATCGTGGTGGAGAGGTTTGAGTGTTCCAATGATCCTAAAAGCTATGTTGTCAGAGCTAAGGCTAGTGCCCCCGAGACCTGACTCCGGATAAGAGGAAGAAAACGGACAGATGGATAGACTCTCCACCTATACTTTACTATTCTGTCTTTCCCTCATTTAGCATATGATCATTAAACATTTCACACAACAATAAATCAATCATTTATAAATCAAAAGTTTAGGTTAACATACTGATTGATATTTTAATTAACATATTAAAATACGTTTAAAACAGTTATTAATCAACTTCAAAAGAATCTGCTGCATAATCTTCATCTTTCTGTTGGTCACGGAAAAGATAGTTCATAGATTATTCGACACTATGTAATCATATCTCTGCTAAATAACTACAATGGACCACTCTGGGAGTTGGAGTGGGGTGTGAAGCAACTGGTATTTAAAGAGGCAGCATCAAAACAAGTTGATTTAAGTCACACCTCAGAAAAGGGTTGAAATAGGGGCTTTTGGAGTTAGAATAAGGGCTAAATCAGACCAAAGCAATGCAGTTCCACTTTTATAGACCCCAACAGAATGATTTAAATGTTAGAAAGAAGGATTTAAAAGCACCCTGTCTATTTTAAATGACTGGAAGAGGAAGAAGTTACCAAGGAATACATTTGAAGAGTTTCAACAAGAAACAGACTGATCCATGAATCTGAAACCTTTTTACCTGACAGTAGAAACAGATATGTAGAGACTGAAGTGTTCAATATTGAGGGGGTTTCTGTGTCAGAAGGAAACTCTTACACCAAAGTCAATACAGAAACACTGAACCAGGAGACCAGACTGTAAATCCGGGATAGAGAGTTTCAGTGAATGTGGTGTTGAAGGTGTGGAGGTGGATCAGTGAGTCAGAGGAGACTCTGTAGAAGGACAGAATACCAGCAGGACAGTCCACATATACTGCTACTCTGTGAGAGACAGAGGAGGAGAGGGATGTGTATTCGTTATTGTGACAAATTGAATAATCCTCATCAGAGCATATCAGACTCCATGACTGATTATTCCTTCCAAACACACATTCTTTGCTGTCTCCTCTCCTGCTGATTTCTTTGTAACTCACTGATATATCAACTCTTCCACTCCACTCAACCTCCCAGTAACAGCGATCTGTCAGACCAGTACTACACAGCAGCTGAGCATAGCTATCAAATCTGTCTGGATGATCAGGATATGACTGAGTTTCCTCCACACATGTCACCTTCCTGTTGTTGTCAGACAGTTGGAGGTGTCTGCTCACTGTGTTTGTGTCGATTTTGAGCTGACAGGAATCTGATGGAGAGAACAAATACAATCCAGCTGCAGTTATTGATTCATTATCTGATCATTTCAAGACACTTTGATGATGACTTATGAATAAGTGATATACGGTAACAGTTTAAAGATGGTTGCATTTTGCTACTTTGTTGTCATGAATCAAAGTAATAACACACTTACACTTCCCCAGACCTGGTGTCAACCATTGGACCCCAGCAGGCTCCACCCTGAAAGGAAGAAGAGGGGGGGTCAGAGCATCAGTTTCCTTTGGTACACATGGACATGGTTTATGGGTTATGGTGAGTGGGGATGGACAAAGAGCCTATATGAGTCGAGGCCTCATAAGTACACCCATTACTCTCCTCAAAAAGACACTGGTCATTACATTGCTCTCATCCATACATTATTCTACAGTCAGAAATGGCAGTCCAATATTCGAATAGAGCATCTTATGTGCTGACAGAAATGATTAACAAGAATGTAAGAGCTGAGTACATATATGAATTATTAATATATTGACTTTAATAAACCTTGTGGAGCACCACTCACTTTTACTTTGTTAAATTGTATTAACCAAAAAAAAGAGAAAAACTTTTATGAAATGAATATTAGTTCTTTTTAGAATAGAATTAGAATTTTTGGCTAGTATTGAGAGGGGCGCGACTTGCTGCTGACCCTGTGCTCTCCATGTCTATGTGTGTATGTGCTTCTGTGCTACATTGTTTTTGATATTTTTTCGATATTTTTTTCCTGCTAATTGTGGATCCTAATCGTCTGTACCTGTGCATCAGTAGCTATGTTTACATGCGCAAAATTCTTTGATCAAATTGAAATATATGTATATTAAATAATCGGAATGAATCATTTACATGCACACAATCCAATCATGATGAGGGTTTACATGCACCAGGCTTTTATTTTAATAGAACCACTGACATGCGCAGTTGTTAACTTTCCCTAGAAAAACACAGAAAAAAGTTCTACTTTGGTGATGAACATAAACAAACATCTTCTGAGCTCAGTATGGACCTGCAACAGGTTTTAATAATGATGGAGATGTTACTGGACTGCCTGGTTGAGCTGCAGGTGAGGTGCGTATTTTTTTTTAGTGCAAAGCGGCACAGACTGTGTGTTTTCCTTTTTATTGAATGAGAAAACAGGATGAAAGGTTCAGTGCTGCTGTCCCTCCCTCCTCAAAAGAGCAGAAACCGATCGATGAAATTCAGCAGACATGCGCAGTCAGGTCAGTTTTCCACAGTCAGAATAAGATGATCAGATTAAGTGTTTACATGCACGTTGTTCAGATTATCAATCGGCATAAACCACTCTCTCATTCCAATTAGAAATTCATTCGGATCGAGCTGAATCGGGTCAGAGTAATCCGAATGGAGTGTTTACATGATGCATTTTTATTCGGAATGGCCATTTAATCCAATTACTTATGTCCATGTAAATGTAACTAATGAGCAAAATGATGATTTTTGCAACACTATGGCTATTTTTTTTATTATTATTCAGTTCTTTTTATTGATTTTTAAATGTTTTAACATTAACAACTACAAAACAGATAACAGGTGCAAACAAGTCACAAAATCTTAAAAAAAGTGTGTGGGGGGGAATGAAATCGAATAAAGTGAAATAATGCTTTTATTCTGTTTTAACATTCAAATTCAACTGAAATCTTCCTTTTTCTGATTTCTTGAATCTCCTTAGACCTTAGAACAGTGCTTTATTTTGCATGGCTTTCCAACATCATGTAAAAAATGGCATTCATGCAGAACTTTACAAAAATTCAACATAAATATAAAACAAAATAAGTAATTATTTATTTTCTTTATGTCTTTACTTATTCTATGACATTTAAACTTACCTAAAATTCAACATAAATAAAAAACAAATTAAGTAATTATTTTTTTCCTTTATGAACATCTATCAGATCTCTCTTTGCTCTGGTCCGACCGCTTTAGGAAAGGGGGGGGGGAGATGTGCAACTCCAGACAACAATTACCTCACAACGAGAGGTATCGCGAGATCTCGTTACACCCCTAGTCCGTATACCTGCAAAATGAGGGAAGATCAGTGTAAATTATGGACAGTGCGTACAACTTGACATACCTTATTAGTCGTGACATCAGCCATAGATCACAAAAGAAAAGGGCAGACGTCTTTGTCCACGCTAGGCTAATGGCTAACCAAACAAGACTAGTTCACCAGTTTTTCAGTTGAGAAAACAGTGACAAACTCAACAAATGATGTCACACAAAAGTGTAGACTGTTATACAATGTTCATCCAGGTTAATATTATGCCATTCTTTATGTCATGCTTAGGAACAATCATTTTTAGAAACAGCTGTTTTTAAGCCTGCAAAACAAGTTGTCCTCGTTTGGCTAGGTGTTCTGCTGCTTGTCATCATACTTCATGCTTTATGAATGATGTTATAGCTGATAACAATTCAAAATCATTCAACAGAACATCACTTCAAAGAAGACTAGAAGAAAGCATTAAAACGAAGCTGCAGCACTTTGGGAAAGGATGACAAACACATGACATTATTTTATTGCACTCCGACCTTTTTGTGAGACCGCGCACAGAAACCCAAATGCCTACCCCTCACACAGCTGCGCTCAGGAATGACACAGAACACACACACACACGCACATTCATAGAAAATAAATTCCCAGTGAGCATTGCATTGATGGCACTGGTGGGTGTGGAACAGGTGTTTGAGTGCAAACGGCTCAAACACTGCAGGGGAATTCCAGCAAACACACACTGTGTTGTGTGTCATTGTTGAGCGTGACTCTTCTGTCAGGCTCGAAGCGCAGCAACAAGTGGAGGAACGAGCAAGAAGTAGGAGCTTGTGCCTGTGTCTGACTGTGCACATCTTTGTCTGTTAGCAAAATATTTTACGAACGACTTGAAAAACTTTGTTGAAACTTGCAGAAAGTAATCGCTGGATGTACGTTTACAACTGATTAACTTTTGGAGTCAGTACCATTTAAAATGGCTGCCAATGCTAACTAACCCTTGAAAAACACACAATGGTTAGAAGTTCAGTTTTTCAGTCAGGTTTAAAGTCATTCACAAGAATTCTTTGCTTTTAATTAAATTCTGTGTTTAGCACACACATCACCAGCACCACCACCCAAGAGTCATGGACTGATTTTGCCTGGTGACATGTGGTATTTCTGCAGTTTCTCAGTTGTTGGTTCTGCCAGCCAGTCACTCACAAGTTCAGCGGCCAGATTGGCTGAAGCCGAGTGCCTCGACATTCGCTCTGGACGCCAGTACACATTTCTGGACTCCCGTAGAGATCGGGGATGATGGTCGGGGGGCAGCGGGCCAACAAGCCTCCCGTGCCAGCAGCTCCTGCTGGGAGAGCAGAGCCATCTGTACAGGCGTCCGGACCGGGAACAGGCGATAAGTAGGGCGTGGAGAGGAGCAATTGTGCAAATTTGGAAGAACAAAATGTGAGCAATGAAATGTTAAAGATTTAAAGGCCTAGCATTCTTGGATTAATGCCTATTGCCCACATCCCCTTTTTTGCCAAAGCTTATGCTAATGTTGATAATGATGAAGTTGTAGCTGTTTTAGTCAAACCTGAATATTATAGTTATTGACAATCTAATACATATTTACTACAGATTGTTTTGTGAATGACTCAACCTTGCCATTTTTAGCTTACTATGCATAAAATTCACAGATGTATAGCCATTTTTATGTTGGCTAAAGCTTACTAGCTGTGGTGGCCATCTTGAATTGTGTTGGCTTCAAAGGTTTTTCACTATACCAGTGGTTCTCAACCAGTGGGCCACTATCCTGCATGTTTTAGATGTTTCTCTGTTTCACCTCACCTGATTTAAATAAATGAGTATTTAGCAGGCTTCTGCAGTTTATGAACACCTACTGAAGCGCAGGGAAACAACTAAAACATACAGGATAGTGGCCCTCAAGGACCAAGCCTGAGGGCACTAGTTGTTATCTTCTGAAGGTTTTAAAATTTGTCTTGTGGTTCATGAGATATTTTGGAAATTTATTGTTCACGGACAGGCGGAGATGTTTCTAAATGAGTAATGGCTCAGTTTTAAGCAACAATCTTGTGTAGTCTGTTAGTGCTCAGAATACTATCAGAGTACCACACCAACATTTAGGTCAACTGACATTTTTATGTTGGCTTAGGTCATTTAGCTTCACTTAAATCCATGCCCTGAGGTGGGCTTGCAACCTGTGCAGAATGTACCTAAATGTTAAATGGGCTGTACTTATCCAACCAGTAGACTCAAAGCTCTTTACACTACAATCAGTGTCCTCATTCACACAGCCCTCTACTATGGTTCTCTACAAAGGTAATCCAGATAAATAATCAGAGACTTGTTGGTGCTTTAGATCTCATTCATACACTGATGGGACACACATCAGAGGCAGTGGGGATTAAGTGTCATACCCAAGGACACTTTGTCATGGGACTGAAAAGCGGTGGAATCGAACCGCCAACTCTCTGATTGGACGACTCCCCTAACCACTTATCCACAGCTGCCCCAATCTTTTGCACTGTGGGGCTATACACAGGTGCCAGGAAGAATGGATAGATAAATGAACTTAAACCCATTCTGTCACAAGAGGGTTCTTTCTCTAGTAATATTTCAGCTTTCAAAGAACAGAGTGGAAAATTTAGGTCAAAGCTGTGATCCTCTGTGGTGCACAAAACAGTGTCGGGCCCCAAAAATATACAAGTCTGTGCTTTTTGTAGAACTAACCTAAAATAGATGAAGTGCGGAAGCTGTGATGTGTAAAAGGGGATGAGCACGTGGATCCTAAATTAGAAAGGCAGCAAATTAGTGGATGTGGAGGGAGAAAAGGAGTGTTTATGGAGTCTGATAGCCCTCAGACAGTCTTACCACACCCAAGGGTGTTCCTCCTCCTCAAAAGCAAGATAGAAGTCATATCTTTAACCACATTTGTGGTGTTGTTGTTTTTTCAATCTTGCTTTGACTGTGATCATTGAAACCAGGAAGCAGAGACAAAAACAAAACAAGACATTGCTGCAGTACCCACACCGGATATTTGCTGTGCTTTTTTTAGATGGTGAAATGCTCTTTGATGAATAATGCTGCATCAGAAATGTTTTGGTTCAGGTTCTCTTACTGTTTCTGTTCTGAAAAATGTCAACAAGTTAAATGCAGGAAGTCTAAAACCAGAATGGCAAAACAACGTTTCAATGTATTGAGTTTTTAATTACTTTTTAATAATTAGGATAATTTAATTTGTTGTCAATTTATTGGCAGCATGAGGGATTAGTGGTTAGCATTGGTCCTGGGTTTAGACCTGGGGTCTTTCTGTGTGGAGTAAGTTCTCTTCGTATTTGAGTGGGTTTCCTCCCACAGTCCAAAACCATGCATGATACATGGAGCATGTATCATGAACCATGCCATTCACATGGGAGGAATTCAAGCCAAGGCCTCCCATGTGAAACAGATCTGTAATCCCAAAGGGATTTGTCTGGTTAAATAAAGGTTAATAAATAATTAATTGCAGGCTGTTAATGGTTTATTTGTACAAAGGAGTATTAGGGCCAGACTGAAGGAGATTTTTTCTAAGTATGAGAATAAAGTCAGAATATTACCAGAATAAAGTTGCAATATTATGAAAACTCAACAGAAATAGCAGTCTTACCACTGTGTTAAAATGAGAATGGTTGAACCTTTTGTAAAGTTAATTTTACAAATAAGGAAATACTTAATCTGTTAACACATCAGCTGCTGTTTTGGCTGAGCTGGTCAAGTCAGATCTTGATAACTCTATCACAGTGTTTTTTGTAATTTTGCCACATTTTTATGGTAATATTATGACTTCATTCTTATTATTACATCTTTATTCTCATACTTTTTTGACTATATTCTCATATGACTTTATTCTCATTATATTATGACTGTTCTTATAATAATAAATGGCTCCAATCCTCTGTTGTGTATTTCAATATTTTATTTCCCCCCTTCAATTCATTTTTTTAAACAACTGGGTGCTCAAGTTTAAACTTAATTTTGGGTTTTCTCAAAATGAATTCAGGCATAAAAAATACATACATTCACCTAATCCTTTAATAAATGTTGATGGGTCTAGAATGTATTTTAACTTGACAACACCAAGGCCTTTAAATTTCTCAGTGATCAAGATTGACTGTAGATGGCAGTTTCTCTTTGTCAGAAAGATGAAAATAAACTATTTGACAGCACTTCTACTCAGTTCAATACTCAGGAAACCACAAATTTTAAATGAACTCCAGTAAATCCATCATAAATGTGCATGAAGCTTGTTTACTGTTGAAATTAATCATCACAGACCAAATGTATACCATTCATGCCCATGATGACTGCATCTGTGGATTATAAAATCCTATTAGGACTGAAAATAACTCATAACTTTATATAGACCATTAGTTCATAGCATGCAACAAATTAATATCAATTTTGTTATTTTTTGTATATGAAATTTGTTTCTTTGCTTGTCATTTACATATCTGTGGACAATTAAAAAAAAAAGCTCTAAAGCATTTGCTAAAATTTTAGGTTTGTGAACAATTATTTGTGTGTGGAATTTTTTATATTTTACTCCAAAACAAAGTTTCTATTCTATTGACTATTCTTATTCTGCTTGTATTTCAGACTTATTCGTTCATAATAAAACTTAGACTTGCCTAAATTAAAAAAGTATTCTTTTACATCTCTTAAACAAAAGAAGCAGACTTCTGCAGATTTTCAGTAACTATAAAAACACTAGTATCATACTGTTTCTTTCATCTAAATTCTAATAACTAATGTCAGATTCTGATGGGTAACTACAGTCTCTAAAACAAAACATATGTTTTATTTGTTCTTTGCACAGTCCCTTTATATTATATTTTTATTGTTAGTAATAGTATCATTGCTAGTTAGTGGTAATTTCATTTTGTGTGCATTGTCTATAGTTTGTAAACTAGTGTGTGAACCTCTGTACTGATACTGCTGTGACACCTGAATTTCCCCTCGGTGGGACAATAAAGGCTATTTCTATTTTATTCTCTATTGTATCTAAATTAGATTCTGGGTGAGATAACCACTAGTAAATTTACAATATAAACCAAGGGACTTTA
>JARVGW010236793.1:0-10740 GCA_031762495.1 Anablepsoides rubrolineatus | reverse complement strand
AATTCCTGAAGTCATTTAGTACTATTTATTTTTCATATTTAATATTGTATGAATTATATTTATCACAGTACAGTTACTTCTCAGTTTAGTTTTAAATATATTAAATGTTTGCACATCCAAACAGACAAAACACCTTATTATTGCTAAAACAGGATTAACTTGTGCAGATATTTAGGTGTTTTCTTTGCCTTTATTCATCTATCAATTTGTCATTCCTCTACCCATCTATCTAAGTATTTATCAATCTATCCAGTCCTACATCCATTTATTAATCCATCTATACGTCTGTTTATCTATTCATTCATCCCTCTGTCCATCTGTCTATCCATCAAAACCTGTGCATAGATCCTAGTATAAATTTATTACTTCATATTCTGTAACACCCTTTTCTAAAATCGTGTTGCTGTGAATCTTAAAGGACACCAGATAAAACATTGAAGGACAGCAGGTCACGACTAAAACTGGTTGCAGGGCTTATTGTGACAAAGAGGAAGCTTTCTCCTCTCTAATCTTCGGACACTATATTGCCTACCTTGCATATGAATCAGCGGACAGCTATGGCAATGATAAATTAGCCATCCTTATCTTTTCACTAATATCGTCAACTATTCACAGCATCACTTGGCAAGTCAAGGAGAAGCAAACAAAAAGAGGAACCTGACCACTAAAAACTAGATACCACATAGCGGTAACATAATGATCCCCACACGCACCAATATACCAGAACTCAGAAGGCCTGAAGGATAGCCCCTCATCAGAGCTAAACAACCAAATAAATTCTGAAGCTTCTGTGTTTAATAGTTTTTGAGCTATAAACATTTTTGTATGTTCAGATACCCCTTTTTCAGATAAAGTGTGAGTTAAGGGGCTATTTATTTGTAAATAAATAAATAAACAAACTGTTAGAAAACAATGTGACAAAACTTTTAGATATTTGTTTTAGTCTGGTTGTCTTTATTCAGAGGGACTATTTTAAGTTTGTTATTTTAATTAATTACTTTATTTATTTTTACTATAGGTTTGCAAAAGCATTTTTCATATTTAAATGGTTTTACTAATCCTAAATAGGTAGGGGGAATTAAAAAGAGCACAGCACAAAGATAAAACTAAGGTCAGCTGACCTCATCCATTTCCCAGTCTTTGTTTTGCTGCCATTTTGTTTATTCAACATAGTTTCTATTTCATGCATGAATAAAAATAATTTTTGGAGGTGTGTTTTTAAATTTATTGTCAGCTGAACTCTCTCTTTTCTCCTCCTACTGCAAAAGAGTCAGGAGACAGTAATGAGGCATTATTTAATGGTTGCAAATTACAACAACTAAATAATGTTTGTTGAGCTTTTTTTTCGGCGCCTACTTTTCAAGTTTTGCGCACGTTGTGCTCCGTTCTTCTCTCTGTGTGATTGATTGATTGACAGCCTGAGGGAGGGGGCGTTATCCCTCGGCTGCCCCTGCGCGCAGCGCAACGTGGGGTTCTGGTTTCAGTTCTGTATAGAGACGGGTTCCAGCCCTCTGATGGATTCATGTTCCAGGCATGTGGTGCATCATTCTGAGACCACAGTTTTTAAAACAACGTAGAGTTGTCCCACATTCTTCAAAGCTGCGCAAGGGTGTGTGTGGATGGGTTTTTGCTACAATGTGGGGAAATTTTTTCCAAAAAAAAGCAGCCTTGTGGGGACTGAAGTGCATCGTGGTTTAGGTTAGTTTTAGGGTCAGTTAGGTTAATTTTGAGGTAAATGGTCAGGGTTAGGCTATAAAGTGTAAAAAAATGAATAGAAGTCAATGCGAGATCCCCACAGGGTTAAAAAACAAACGTGTGTAGTGTGTGTGTGTGTGAGTGTGTGTGTGTGTGCGCGTGCGGTCAGCTCATAGGAGAGCAGAGCGACACTCCGAAAACCTTTCAGTAAAATAGTATTTTAGGCAATATTTTTGAAAAGCAAGTTTGAGTTCTAAAGGGTTATATTCCCGCCTAAAAACTTTCTAAAAGTTAGTTTTGTGTCAAGGAAAAAGAGAAATTTGATAATCTTGTAACAGCTTCATTTCCTGGTTTATAGATTGAGATTGTGACCTGCAATGCATCGTGGGATTTGTAGTTAAAAAAGGATGAGTTCAAAGCCGTTTTTTTGTCCAGACACCCCTTTTTCAGATAAATTGGGGTCCGAGGTGGTGGGGGCACTGGTTGGTGGACCTGATGGATAGCCCCTCATCAGAGCTAAACAACAAAAAAAATCTGAAGCTTCTATGTTGAACAATTTGTAAGTTATAAGCATTTTTGCATGTCCAGACACCCCCTCTTTGCATGGAGCCCCCTCCTCAAATATTGGGTCTATCGTAAAACCGTTGGCTGGCGCAGTGTAGGTCAGACTCATCTACAGCTTACGCTTCGGGGGTCATAATAAACAGTACGAAAACAATATGACTCCCGCTTACGCTTCGCGTGCGGGGGTCATAATAAAGATCCTCTGGCTGCTCTCAGTGGTCCTACTGCCATCTGCAGAAACGCATCGCTTCCAGTCAGAAACAGTCAATGAGAGCCAGAAGGAATGTCTTACTAGGATCAATCACTCAATCAAAATGGGGTCATTTCGGTCTGCACGCACTGAACAAAGGGCATTGCGAATGCATTTCCCCGACAAAGCGCATACCCTCATTTAAGCTCAACAAGATTGCCGGTGTGGTGCTGGAGGAGAAACAACCTAATGTGAAAGGAAAACACCCAATTTCTGAGAGTTCTGAATATGCCATTGCTGTTTATCTGCCGCCATTGATGGCCCCGATGTTTTGCTCACCAGCCACGTGAAGGTAAGCTCCACTGTGAGGGAGGAGCTGTGGAGGGAGGGCTGTACCAAACTACGGTATGTAAACATCTGACAGAAACGGTATTCCACAGCATATTTAAATGTGTTAAAGACGACATTCTAACACAATCGTTTAGTTTTGTTACCAATATTATTATTTCTGAACTTTAATGAAATCCACAGTGATGAAATTATGTAGTTGTATTGTATTGTATTTTAATAAGTTATATGTACTAAGATTTAATAATTTTATTGAACACAACAACAGAAGGTAACAGAAGCAAAACAAATATTTATTTATAGTTTTCATAAGCTCAAAAGGAGTGAAATCGAATCAATTTAGAGAATTGGCCATGATACCCAGCCCTAGTGACACAATTTCAAATGGAGGGCAGGAAGTACAATGTCTACGGTTGAAACCCTTGTGAGTCTAAATTTTTGTGTGAACTACAACAATTTTGTGTTTTTTGGCAACAAGTCAAAGTTTAATATGTACATACATGTCAACTTGTACGGACTGGCCGTAAATTATAAGGATTATACGTCATTTTGCAGGTATACAGACGTATAGAGCAATCTCACAGATTTTTTCAAAACCTCATTTTCAAATTTATCTAACATTTCAGAGTCTGTAGGATGATTTAAAAAGCAATAAATAACATTAAATAGCCATCTTCCAACCAGTTCTGCTGCTAGAAATAAGTTTTGAACTTTTTCCGCTCTCGTTTCTTCCTGCTTCGCAGCAGGCGCTCTCATGTCCGCAGCTGACAGACATGCAGCTGAGGCTTTTTATACAGGTAAACGTCAGAAGAGGTTGACATACATGTATGTATGTAGCTAGTGTTGTGGATATATTTATTTAACAAGAAACAGAAATATGTAATTCAAAGAATAATGGCACTTCGTAGAATGGTTTATTAACACAGAGCCATCAGGCGGTCTGTGTCAAAAGTGCATCAACCCTTGCTCCTCTGAGGCAGTTATGAGGCCTCCTATAAACACTGTTTAACAAACACCATTATAATAAAGCATGATTTCATTCTAAGCACTTTTTTCTCTGTGGATGGGTCTAATATAAACAGCAAAATATTGACAATTAAATGTGCTGAGATCAAAGATTTGCACTTTTTTGCAGTTCAAACATTTTTTGTTGTTGTTTGTTTGAGTTTTTTGGGAGTTATAATTACTTTTTTTCTCAAGTGTTTCATTCCAAAAAGACTATAAGACAAAGTTTGTCAGTGTAGTCACATATGTAGCCATGTTACCCTTTAACACAGACTTCTTAATAGTTGATTGACCAAGATTAGGTTGATATTTTAAACCATGTTCTTTGACAAAAAGTAATTTCTTTATATATATATAAAAAAAAACAATATCAACTAGTTCTTTATCTGACACAGTAAGAAGTTGTTAAATTCAAGGAAAAACATTATTGCACTTAACAAATGTTGACACTCTGGAGCCCTCCCCATTTTTCCGTCAAAGAGTAATATAAAAAGAACCGAGAACAACAAATTAAATGTGCGGTGAGGACATATGTATGTTAGCTATTGAAAAGCATCAGAATGAGAAAAGTTTTCATTAAGATGAAGATGGTTTAGTAGCCATTAGGCAGTCTCACCTGCTTGGTAGCTTGGCCTGTCAGGTGGGGTGGAGAGGAGGGAGTCAACAATGGACACTCTTTGCTGAAGCAGGGTAGATATCATCTCCAGCCCCTCTGGTCCAAGAAGTTCAAACAGCTAGAAGGAGGTAAGAACAGAAAGGGTGTTACAATCACTAGCCACACACATCACAACTTATATACATATTCTATGGTTCACAAACACCCCCAAAGCACTGTTACTGCCAAGACTGAGCACCTGGTAATTACCATCAGCCTGGTACAGAATATGCTGTGCTGCTTAGCCTCCCAAACATAGCCACCTGGCACTTAGCAACTAACAGAAAAACAACAACAAATCCTGCTCCGAGCAGCAACACAAACTGACTACACAGCAGAGAAAACGCTGCACAATAAACATCACCGTGGAATGATGGCAAAAATGAAGACAGTTTGTGTTTTCTAATTACAAGACAGTAGCTGTGGAGAACAGTAGGGTGTAATTGGTATCTAAAAAGCTATGTGAGTTTATTTTTTGCTTTTATTTTAAAGTTGGTTTCAGAACTAAGGCACAGGTTTCTCTTTCCATTTTTCTTTTCTTTATTATAAAAAAAATGGTCAGCACAGTGTAAAAAAAATCATTATTTAAAACAAATAACAGATACTGTGATTTTAAGTTCCTTTTATTTTGTATTCTAAACTTCTATCAGGCTTTGTGGGTTTTATTAGAGTTGAGCAGAGTGGATGTTTGGAGAAGATGGAAGGGGGAGTGGGAAAACCGAGGAAGGTTTTACCTGCAAGATTGTTTTTGTTATGTTTTTTTCTAAACACTTGTGAATTCTGCCCTTGGATTCAACTAATTATGTGTTAGTTCCACAAGGAGAGAAGACCAAAGCTTTTTCTTTACATAGATCCTATGCAGTTGCTATCCTACAGGCAGGCCCAATACAATAAGTAGCCTATCAACTGTGTAATAACTCCGTATCTGCAAGACTACAAGTCAGAAGTGGAAGTGTGTGTGTCCTCCACTACATCTTATTTAACTTTACTTTCTTGTTTTTTTTCAGCTGCAATATGGAAAACTATATCTTTATTGAAATACAAGACATATAAAGCAGCATGGCACTATCTGTGGATGGATCAACATTGAAAACTTTTGCTTTGGCACTTTTAAAAGTTTTAGGTAATTAATAAACTTAACTAAAGAAGTTGCATTTTCTGCTTAATTGCAATGTGAATTCAAAGTGATGAAAATGTTCTAACAGAAATGTTACAATTAAACAAGCAAAAAAAAGAAGCTGATTTAGACAAAACAGTAGCTAAAAGCCTAAACTAATTAGCAAAACTGTAGCTTAAAAGCTACAATGAGCAAAACAAATGCTAAAAAGTTAAATTTGACCAGTAATGACATATTGAGTCAAATGCAGGCTGACATGGTAGTGTCCTGAAAACAAGTTAGACTTCATAAACAACTGGCAGAAATTTTGGGGAAAACTTGGTCTGATGTGTAGAGAAAGCATCCATCACTCTGATGGTGAGATGGTATTTCTTCCAAGAATCTGTCAGATTGTGTTATTCACCGAGTTTTTGATAAAACAAGGTCCAGGCCAGGAAGCAGTATTGTAGTCCTACACACCTCTCACCTGCTGTTACCCACTCAAATCCCTATTGAAATAAAATAAACTTAAAACTCAAACAAATTATAAAAATGTTGTCATAAGAACAAAAAATAAAATAATTAAAAGTAGATTATTAAGTAGACTTTCTCTCTCTTCTAAGTCTCTGTTAGTGATTTAATAACTGGCCATCATGTTGATTTATATTCTCTTGCGCAGCATGAAGTTTAAATAAATCCACTCCTGCCCATTATCTAAATTTTCATACTCCCAGAACAGGTGGAGGACTAGATTTTCTTTTTTAATAAGTATTGTTGATTAATCCTAAAAATTTTCTCCATTATAATTCTTTTGATGCCATGACCCTCAGTTTTTCTTTATCCACAATGGAAAAAATATGTTTATTTTGTTGTTGTATATTGTCCACCAACGTGTAGATGGTGAAAGTGATAGATTAAATATGGCTTTAAATTATTTTGCATAGTCAACTGTTTACACAAAAATGTCTAGAAACCTACCCATTCAGATCATCATACTCTTGATCTGGTGTTGATATATGGCATAGAAAGTGAACTTCTAACTAGGTTCTCCAAAAAACCTTTCTAATCTCACCATTTTTAATAACCTTTGAGTTTACATTGACTGACTACACAGCCTACGAAAAAAGAAAATCATTATAGCAGATGTTTATCAGAGCATGCTGTAACTAAATAAAAAAAGAAATTTTAGTATTTTCTCATCTCACAGAGCAAGGTGAGATAAAGGTCATGACATGTAATAAATTAATAAATGTCTGTACGTGTTTGCATGTTACAAATTCACTGTAGCGGAGGAATATGTCAAAGTCAGTACAGCATCATCCACGCAACACTCCAAACCTATCTGGGACGTTTTGAGTTTGGATAGTAACGTTGGGTGATAGACTAAAAAAAATTTCTATTGGCCCTTACCAGTCCAACTACTGACTTTCAACGTTTATTTTATTTTATTTTTTTTTTTTTACTTTATTATGATTTTTTAAGGAGTGGCAGACTGGGCAATTTCCATTCTCTGTACAACTGTTGAAACCAGTTTAGAGAACAAAGTCACTAGTTACTTTGGTTTTTAAATGATTGACAAGAAATAAAGAAGATCTGGGCAGCCAGCTCTAGGCTGAAACTATAAGCTCCAGACAAATTTAGCAAACTAAGAACAAACACATTAGACAGAGTCTGGGTGGGAACAACAAAGTGAGGTGTTTAAAAAGAGGGAGAGAGGATGACACAGTTGACAGACATGGGGTTTAAACCTGATTTGTATTCTGTAAGTCATAAAAATATTAGTTCTAATTATTCTCATTATCTCAAAAACTACATATTTTTGTTCTCAAACCACTTCCGAGGACCAGTTCTGTGCACAAGCTCCTGGCAAAACTTTTCTCTCACAGGGGATACGCACCAAGTATTATGTGATTTGTCATAACCTCATGAGTTTGTTTATGCTGAAAAGTCAGTGAACTAGAACTAAACTGCTCTCATTTCACTTCAACTGCTCCACTGAGGATCAACTGGCCGAGTCTGTTAGAAAATACAGGCAACTATAAGATAGTCAAAGAGCTAGTGGAAAGAAATAGTTCAGTTTCTGTGAACAGAGAAAACAGTACAGAGACACAGGCAATTCTCAATCATTGTGCTGGCCATGAGACATTATGGTTCAGCCAGGAAGTGTAGGGACCCTTTCCCACACTGTCTGTTGGAAATGAGGAACCAAACTACGTTATGTAAAAACCTGACTATCTCCGGGATGTAAATGTGTTAAAAACAACATTCTAATGAAACAGTTTTTTGTTAAATTATCATTTTAAACTTTAAGAAACAGTGTCTTAATTAAATTTACAGTGATGGGATGTTACATTTTAAAAAAACTTCTACTTGCAAATCCTAATTTAAACACTAGAGATGTGGATAACATTTTTATCCCACACCAATATCAAACCAGACAGCAGACTCAAAAAAAAACTTAAAATCCTTAAAAATATGATCAAAATCATGTGATTATCTCCAATATGAAAGAAGTTATAGATGTTTCGTTTCGGTGAAATCAAGCTCATGATTTGATGCTATCCATCAATACCACCAGTATGAGCACCTTTCAACCCCCCTCCGGACCCCCACCCAAAACAATAAATGTGTTCTGGTCAGTTCTGGTGCATTGGTGCTTTGCTCGTGTGCGGGGGACATATATGCTATGTGGTATCTATTTTTTTTCCTGTATGAGTCTTTAAGCCTGGATTATACTTCAATAAGACGTGCTACAGCGGGTTGCGGATTACGCAATTTCAGCACGTCTTTTCCTGACAGAGTATAAACAGGTTGAAGACACGGTGGACCATAAATTATCATAAATCCTCCCTCTGCCCTCCCATCAGCTCATATAAAGTATATAAACTACAATAACGATGGCTGGATACTGTTTTTTCTGCTTAACATCAGTGTTACCTTGAGTGAAGTAGAGATGTTTTTTTTTTTGTTAAAGGTGGACCGAAAAAAAAAAGACGCGACCAGCTGTGTGCTCACGTTCATCCTTGGGACCTGGATCAAACCAGCTGCGCTTTGAGCTCTTTTTAAAAGTGGCTTCAGACAAAACAAATATAATTTTAAACACAATAACACGGAGAAGGAATTGAGCTGCGCAGGGTCCTGTTCTGGTCCAGCTCCAACTCCTCGGCACTGCCACAGCTGAGGACCACTGGCCTGCTGCGATGCGCCTCAAAAGAAACACACCCACAAACTCTGGACCTATCACACACTGAGAGCCGCAACATCCTGTCGACAAAGTTCTGACTGGGGGTAATGCACAAGACGGCTGTCACCGGGGGGATAACAGCGGGAGAGCAGATGGAAGTTGCGCAATTTTTTGTCACTCAGCAGGAGGGGGCGACGTGCGACTCGAAGTATAAACCAGGGTTTAGACTCCTTGATTTTCAGTTTCAGATGACCCTGCTTTTTTCTTACCTTCTCTTTGTTCTCATCCTTAAATCCTTCCTCTTCACTCAGAATGTCTTTGATGTCCTTTGTTACTTAAGGCTTGTTATTTGCATGAAAGAGAATGGTACATGGTGGCACAGTGCAGTCAACATTTAAGTTTATCTAGTCTGTTATGCAGTCAAACCCAATTACTTGAGAACAACCTCTAGAAACATTAGTGTTTTTTCAATCTTTATTGTGGTAGATTGAAAAAAAAACACCCTTTTTTATGGATTAGCTGTCGTTTCCATGCCAGCAGGGCTGCCAGATGGGACATGGTAAATTTTTGTATTGTTGTTTTAAAATGATTGTATTTTACCCAAACTGTCAAATGTGCTTAGTGAGGGTGTAGTGAGAGGAGTTGTGTGTTGTGTTTGGTGAAAATGTGCACAAAAAAGAGGGGGCAAAAAAACATATTTTTATCATTATCTGGCAACCCTGATGCTGGGTTGCATGTGGCGCATGCAGTGTCAGCATGATTACATCAGTTACATCCAAGCTGATGAATGTTCCTTCAGAAAAAAAAAACACTCTGCTGTCTGCCATTTATTGTTACCGTTGATAGAGCAGAAAAATGTTTTGCCTGGAGCCACACTGCGTGCGTGTGATTCCACACCAGCGAGTGGTTGTCCCAAAAAGTTTTACTCCAAGACCTGGTGTCACAACTGACGTAGCAATGTGTGTTTGTTGTAATTGGGTATGTAGATGAGTGTCCAGGTGCCACCCCTGGTCACCCCAACGAAGACCAGGTACCTGATATGCGATTGGCTGTCTGAGTGTCCTAAAGATAAGCTAAAATATATTTTAGAAGCCTTTTCTGCCTATCTACCTTTGGTCTTGGTGGTAGCACGCTTCCTCCTAATCAGAGATACACAATAGAGTTTGAGGTGCACCAGGTTGAGATCTGACCTACTCAGTAGGGTTGAGGGATTGAGTTGTATTCAGTTTTTGCACTAGCGTCCATCAAGTACAAGGTTTTCTCCAGTCTGGTCACACAGTTTACATATGGTGTGAAATTTGGTAATGTTTTTTCCATATGATAAATTTGAAATCCCTGAGATAGTGATAAAGGGACTCGTGTATCTGGTCTGAAGTCAGGTTGGCGGAAAAGGAAATGTAAACAGTCACAGCAATTACATGGGTGGATGATATGGTTTGAGCCCAATTATTTTATTTATCTTTTTTTTTTGGATGGTGGATTGGAAAGTGTCTTCACGCAGCTGCCTACTGACGCATGTGATTTTTTTTTAAGAGTCTGAATTTGAATTGCACTTCTTTTGACATTTACAGGTCAAAATTAGTTTAAGGGAAAGTTAAACTTAGCTAAAATAAAGTGAAAATATTATTGATAAAAAAAACTATTGCCTAATGAACTGATGGACAATATATTCATGCATTTGCCCAACTAAAATTGAGAGCTGACCTTGAAACACCACCATCAAAAATTTGTAAAAACATTTATATATCTGTCAAGAGAATCTGTTCAATAGTCAGGAGTAAATTTAGAAAAAAAATTTCATGGGTTAGGGTTGGTACTCCATAGAAGAACTGTATTTGTTGATCAGTGGAGATGCATGCACATCAGAACTGTGCCTTCTCTACCTTACACAACCTTAGATATACTGTACACCTCTCACCTTCACACACACATACAGTGGGTTGCAAAAGTATTCATACCCCTTGAACTTTTCCATATTTTGTCACATTACAACCACAAACATA
>JARVGW010236683.1:0-10751 GCA_031762495.1 Anablepsoides rubrolineatus | reverse complement strand
TGAACACCTCCCACCCAATGCATGGATCTGTAGCTGAACTGCAGAGCTCCTTCAGTGACAGACTGCTGCATCCTAAAGAATGTTACTACAGATCATTTCTCCCATCAGCTGTTAGACTTTATAACCAGGACCGCTCGCAACAATCATAATAAGAATCCATGTTTGTGTTTGCACATCAAACAAGTCTACCTCACAATCATTACACAAATAATAACCAATATTAATAATACATAATAATTGTTTACCGTTTTTTAGACTAAATGACTGAGTCTGAAACAATTTGCACAGACTGAGTTTGACTCATTTTGCATGAGTCTGTTATGACTGCTGCCATTTCCTGTATTTTGTATATTTGTGCACAGTAACTTGCTTTTACTTTTCTTTTTTTATCTATGTCTCACCTTGATAGTCTGGTACAATAATTATTCTATTCTTATTTTCTTGAACTATGTTTATTTTTTATTATTATTAACTTACGTCTACTATTATTGCTACAATTATATATTGTTTTGTGGATTGATGTACGTATCTGCTGCTGCTACTACACCTGAATTTTGCCGCGCGGGACAATAAAGTCTGTTTACATTCTATTCTATTCTATTCTATTCTGAATAATGTCCACTAACCTGAGACAGATGGACAGGACTTTAGCTGAAATCAAGTGCCTGGCAGGAGATATCGGCATCAATGTGGGTCAGCAGCTCATCAAACTAAACTTGGGACAAAAATAGTTCTAAAAGCGAGCATGATCAGCTCACAGCTCCTGGGTGATAAAACTCACCAAATTCAGAATGTCTCTGAATTATCTAGTGAATTAATTATCTGATGAGCGCGACGTTCTAAATAAAGCAAAGCCACTTTTATATTTTAATCCGACATTAAACAAAGACCAACAGAGGAGGAGAGACAGGCAGAGGAGGGAGGGGGGAGGCTCCCGACGCGCTTCAAGAGCAATTTTACTCGCATCTGACCTCAAAGTGAACAAGCATCCAACTTGAAGAGTTGGATGCAATTTTGATGCTGAAATCATGTTTGGTGTGAATGCAGCATAAGATTCTCATGTTTTAGATGATTCATAATTAAAGTATTCTCTCATATTATGGTCAATTTTTGCTCCAGAGTTGTTACCCAATGATAAATTATTGTAAAGTGAATCTAACTATTAAAATCAGGTTCTGATAATAGTAATAATCACCAGGGGTCAGATTTATTAAGGATTATGTGGAAACCATACCAAAAGTGAATGTAAATGGTAAATGGACTGAACTTATAGAGCGCTTTATCAAGTCCTTCTGGACCCCAAAGCGCTGTACACTTACAGACATTTACCCATGCACACACACATTCACACACTGATGTACGTTATTAATCACAGCTGCACCTCACAGTTTGCGCACAAGGACCTGCCTCAGGTTCTGCCCTCTATACGCCCACACTCAACCATAAACAGGCAATGAAAAGTACCTCATGAATGTTAAGGTGTATTTAAATCAGTCAGCTGATCAGTGTCAAAAAAAGCAATTGGTCGGTTCAGACACGCACTATGTCGTGCGTCTGGAGGATGACAGGTGCTGACAGCTGCTCACGTGAACAGATTGTCTGTAATTGACACAGGTTTTCCCTCATTTTGCAGCTTTACAGAAGTTTAGAGCAATCTTGTGTTTTTTTCAAAAACTCAACTTCAGTTTTATTTTTTCTCAGAGCCTGCAGTACAATAACAACAATAAATACAATTTAAAAAGTTAGATAAAGTTAGAAAGAAGTTCACCACTCTTTCCCCCTCCTGTTATCTGCAGCTGATCATCTCCTCATTTGATTTTATAAATCACAACCTTTGCGTAAAATGTGGGCTCATTTTGTGCGTACGCGAGCTTTATAAATCCGACCCATGATCTATAAACCCAGAATAGTTACCAAATTCTCTTAAATTTGTTTTTGTTTAATTAAACATTTCGTAATAAAATATTTGAAAGGCAACTTTAGTCCCTTTAATGGTAACATACAGTATATGATAAAAACTCCATGCAAACAATGGATTCACTCCTTTAATGCTGAGAGTAGATATAAAAGGGTGAATAAATAAAAGTAAGGCAAACATTATATCTTTCCCATAAGATACGGTTCAAATGTTGATTGATCCATAAATTTAATTTGGTGCTCATCTGCTGAGATCTTAAACAGTGGTGGGGTAGATACTCTTTTTACTCACTACTACATTTTTGTAATTTTAGCTTTAAGCTTTTGTTCTGAGAGTTTCAAATGTAACTCAGCTTCAGCTTAGAATTCATTTGCATTTTTGCAGTAAATGTATTTTTTTTTTCTAGCACCATTAGTTTGTTGGTTCATCATATTTTCTGGTTTAAATACACATCTGCTGCTTTGAGGTCTGGCAAGATGAAAATTGACTGTCCTGCAGGTAGGCTTCATAAATGTGGGACATATTTGAGATTGACAAGGTGTTTTCACTCGTGTTTTAGGTGTCAAGAAGAAGAAAGAGAAAGAAGTAAGAGAGATCATGATAAGGACCAGAGGAGGGGAGAAAGGGATGACTGAACCAAGGAGAAACGGAGTAATGCATGATTATCATGGCACACTGTGACTCTGTGAACCCTTGTCTTCATACCTCATTTTTCTTTTTACTCTCTACTACTGTGTCGTCCGCTGTGCCTCTTTCATTTCTCCTCTGCCTGTCAGTCTAAAGAATCTTTTTTCCCCCCATTCTTTCTTCACACATGTCATCTCTATTCCTGCACTCTTATCTAACCTTATTTTCTCCTCATCTTTCATCTGAAAAGCTTTTTGGTGAAATCGCACTGGTCTGTCTCACTCCCCACCTGTCGTCTTTTCTTTCTTCTCCTTTCTTGTTGCCCTCTTGTTACTACTTCTCCTGGTGTCATCGCTCCCCCACCAGAGCCTAGCAATAGAATGACTAATGGCAGGTTATTGGTGATATCAAGAAAAGGCAGAACACTGCTGAGCTCTTTAACAGCTATCTCAAACAGGAACACACACACACACACACACACACACACAAACACACACACACACACACACACACACACACACTAACCATGATAGGAAAAGTTCTTCAGATCCAAACACAGTTTGAGATTTACAAAAAAAAGCTGGCATATTATTTTTCCTGTGTGTGAAAATGCAGTTTTCTAGTTCAATATTTGCAGTTAAACTAATTCAGAATAGTGGTTTTTGAGTGTGGGATATCTTTTCAGAACTTTTAAATATCTAAAAACTTCTACTAATTTAGTTACTGTTTCACCACATTTTGCTTTTAGCTATTATTCTGCTGTTTTATTTTCCGTTATCGTCTAATTTGCTGATTCTAGCTTTAGCATCTACTTTGCTATTAGCTCCGAT
This sequence comes from Anablepsoides rubrolineatus, assembly GCA_031762495.1. Classification (NCBI taxonomy): domain Eukaryota; kingdom Metazoa; phylum Chordata; class Actinopteri; order Cyprinodontiformes; family Rivulidae; genus Anablepsoides; species Anablepsoides rubrolineatus. The sequence goes on along the minus strand of JARVGW010236683.1, from coordinate 7,376 downwards.
ATTGCTGCCTTTAGCTTGTTTTTTTTTATCCATTTCAGCCTATGATCTTGTAGAAATAAATGTGTTGTTCAAAATGGTATGTCTGAATAAAACAGGAATCCACTGGATTTCTTCACAGTACAGCACTCAGCAGGCCTTGAAGTAAAACCTTGAGCTAAAAGCAAAACAAAACAGAGCAGCCTGCTCTAAGCAGAGACTCTGCAAAACACTGACAACTTGTTTTTACTATCATAATGAATTGACCTTATAATGTACATCTCTTCCTGGTTACACCCCTGGAGGTGTTACCTTTTACGTCAGACTGTAACTCAGTTTTGTTTAGGCTAGAGAGAGAACACACAAGACACACACCAACTCCCTTTGTCTGTTTTAACCTTAATTACAACGTAAGTAAAGTATAACACAAAATACTGCATCTAACATTCAATTAATCAGTTACAAAATTTCCTTTAATCTGATCATTTTATTATGTTTTATATGGTATTATTTTAATCTTTAATATGCTAAAGTTTTATCTTCTTATTATTGTTCTTGCAAAGTTATTCAGAATTCAGTATTCACACCACTAGAAAGTGCAGGTTTTATAGATTTTATTTTTTCATAGTTTTTATTGTAAAACAAATGTAGTATTCAGTTATTACCTTTTTGTTCATCAAATTTTTATATTTTTTCAAAAACACAAAGGACTGTAAACCACAAAATGACCATGATAATTAATGTTGTTTAGTATGATATAGCACATTTCCCCTTGTGACCTTGTTATACGTTTCACAATCTATTAGAACACAGCTGGTGAGTTCAAGATATTGAAAATAACCTTCAATATGAAAGCAACATTATTACTCCATTATTGCTCACCAAATAGATTATTTCCCAAATCCCCAAAATGCTCACCTGCACGCCATCACTATGCTTTTTGTGCGCACCCTCAAACTAGTCTCTCAGACCACCTCAGGATGCAGCTATTCACATTGTGCATAGTTGTTTTCATGACTTTATCAAAATTGCAATCATAGCCTGGGCATGAGGACATCATGATCAGTCCTGCTTCCATAGGTGCTTGATTATATCATAAGAAGCAGAGACACTATCATCAAGACAGTGCTGAGTAACATTGTCTACTTTGTGATGCATTTTGGATTGGTGTGATGATAAATTTAATGTATTTTGATGTGAAAGATTAGGGTTCAAATCCTGTGCAGATGTTTATTTTTTTGGCTAAATGTTGATATAAACCATGTTTTGTAGACATATTTTAACCTTGATTATCTGTTCAGCTCATAACTGCTTACACTGCATCTCACACACCTTTTATGATATCTAAGATAAGAATAGCATTAAATATCTAGTGTTTCTCCTCTTTTTATGAACTTGTGGAGGCATCTTTATGTATGATTAAAACCCCTCCCTTTTAGTTTGGAAGATAAAATTTTAAGCTAAAATCAATTAGAATCAATGAGAACCCCCAGATCACCACCAACACTGTGTTAGTGGTGGTGTGGGGGCAGGGGCGGACTGGTATACACGACTACCGGGGAATTCCTCGGTGGGCCGGAGGTTAAGTGGGCTGGTGATTCACTGCAGTACGTGAACCAGCCCACCAGAACCACCGGCCTCCTGCGCGCGGTTCATCTGCGCAGCGCAACATCAAAGCGACACGTTCTGTGGCGCTGATGATTTTCTGGATCCATTGTGCTCAAAACTGTGTCATATCAGATGACTTCTCTACCTGTCCTCAGCACCGGTCAGGCCGATCATACCACACAGCTGATTTGCGCTGCAGGGCGCCACCTGAGCTGATGATGAAAATCGGAGATCAGAAAAACTAGTCCCAATAACCCCGGGCAGGCTACTAAAACACAGTGGTGCTTATTAAAAACTAAACATTCACAAAATAAGAAATGCCTTGTCCCTATTAGTGCTGCATAAAATAAATCTCTGTTTGTCTTTGGCATCCTGATGCGCAGTGCAGCGGCTCTAACGGGGCCGAGTGTCTTCCATCAGAAAACTTCTCCCATAAAGCTCAGCCTATGATAACATATAAGCTCTGTGCTTACTAATAACTCAGAAGAAGAATTTGAAAAGTCTTGTCCCAGCTAGATCTTACAGAGATGTGCAGTGCTCCAGCTCATCATTTCACTGTGGAACATCACCTATCAGTCACCAGGGGCACAACACGGGGGGCTGTGTACCACCAGTTTTATCCTCTTGAGTCCCAAGCTTTGTGCTTATTTAAATATTTCTCAGCTATAAAGGATTAGAAGAATCTTATAAAATAAAACATAAAATGTCTTTTGAAAAACTAAGAATTTAAAATATAAATGTATTTAAATATTTTTGTAAATATTTGTAAAATAAAAAATAAACTAATAAATAAATGTCCTCAATATCAGGTCCGTAGATGTTTCTCTTCCCATCAGGGAGGCTTTTTCGTTTGAAAATGTTTGGAGTAGTGGGGAGTTCTAAGCTTTAGAGCTTTATGAATATCTATAGCTTAGAACACAGAATAGAAATCTGTCAATCATTATCTGGATGACTGAGAATCTTGATCAGCATCATAAATAAAACATTTAGTAGCTCAGTGGATCATTTGGTAGAGGTGTTTCTCAGTTGCTGGATCAAATCCCAGCCTGGGACCATTTTAGGTGGTGTTTACATGTTCTCCCTCTGGAATACTGGGAACAAACTCATTCATGCAGTTTCCTCTCACAGACCAATAACCTGCACCTTAACTTCACAGGTACATCTCAAACAAATGGTTTGTAAATGTAATTATTTTGAACAAAATCATGTTCAAGTCTGAGTATTTTCAACAGCCTTTGAAAGTGGGCCAGTCCGTCAGGAACTCCCGGACCATTTTTTCTCCCCAGTCTGTCCCTGTGTGGGGGAGGGATCTTAAGTCTTATAGCAGTGAGAGAGACACCAGGTGAAAGAAAACAGAAATCCTATGTTTTGATGTATAAATTGTGTAACAAGCCGTGTTTCCATCCAATTTTAAATTAATTTTTTAGCGAATTCTAACAATTTTGCAAAAATGTAAAAACAAAAAAATGCGAATCAGACGTGTTTTCATTAACTGGCTTGAAGCGAATCAATTACATCAGATGCACGTGCGTAATAAACAGGAAGTAAAAGTTGCTAAATTTGCAGGGTCCACACATCTCAGGATAATGGAGAGAAGTTTTGAATCAAGCCGTTTCCATTCAGCTTTTCTGATGCGATACTTCAAAATGGGCATCAAGAAACGTTGATGGAAACACGGCTACAGTTGTAGAAAAAAGTGAGTTTGCAAAACGGCAAGTTCAGGCAGCTGAAAAGTTACAGTGCATGTCATCATCCTATTGAGTTAAACATTACACGGAAGAACCCTAAAAATCATAAAAGTTTAAAATTGTGATTGCAAAAAACTATTGAAGATAGCAAAATCTCCAATATAATATAATATAAGTCTTACTTTGAATATTTTTTTTACTGTGACATACTTTATGTCTGAGTGTGGGGTAATTTTTCATAGCTTTTTTTAAATCTACATTAAACATTGTTCTGGCACCAAATGTCATTGCACACTAATCTGACTGAACCAAAAGTATATTTAATTATATTTAACCAGGCAAAGCCTATTGAGTTCCCAGATCTCCTTTTCAAGGTAAGCCAGAGCCTGAAGGCAGCCTGCGCATGCATGCATTTAGATCGTGGAAGGAATCCTAAGTACTCAGAGAAAACACAAACTCAAGGAGAACATGCAGACCTCACACACAGAGACTCCAGACCCTGTGATGAACTTTAATCTGTCCAGGATCTAATCTACCTCTCACACACTGACACTGAAAATGTAATGGATACAAAATTGTGATGCAAAGATTGTTACAAGATGTACTAGCACTCAGATATATGTTGAAAATAACTTTCAGCTGCTATCTCATCAAATGTATTGATTACTTTCTGAGAGTTTCATTATAATCTGTTCAATGGTTTTCATGAGATACTTTGGCAATAACTTTTGACATCAACCCAGCTTGTTTGTTTTCAAAGTTTTAAAGGGCCAATATTATGTGCTTCTCAGGCATATATTTAAATACTATACCATAGTAAAGTATCTATGTCACCTTTAGTTGTTATTAAAATGCTGTTTGTATGTTTAAGTAGAAAATACACTCTTCTCATCACTTCCTCTTCTAAACGCCTTGAAACTGGCCTCTGTCTCTTTGAGAACCTCCTTACGCATTTGTCCCACCCATTTCAGTGCGGGGCACTATAAAGCAGGTTACTTGATATCTGAAAATACATTTCCTCAAAGGTATTTTGAATCTAAAAAGGGGCTTCACAGAGTGAGAAGTGTTAGGAGCTCAGCAGACAGTTTCACTTTCAGTTTCACCAGTTGTTTGCTTTGTTGCTGCTGAGAGCCTGCAGGAGTCATGGGGGCTGGAGGGGTCTCTGTGATGAGGAAGCTCAATTTGGAGACACAGCCCAGTGGAGCAGCTGGTCCCAAAAGGCGGTTCTAGTCCCAACCTTTCATTTTTGTTCCCCTGCCTGCTGCCTCAGGACACTACATTTCTCAAACATGCATGAATGAGTCAAAGTAAGACTCTGGGCATGTTTTTGATGAGAGGATAACATTATAACATGATATAAAACTAAAAAAAAAGTTGATATTACATGATACAGCCCCTTTAAGCAAAACTATGATGTAAAGTGTGGTGAACTGAGGACGTGTTTGACATGACTCTATCAACAAAAAATGTTTTTAGATCAATTTCTGAGAAAAACTGGCAGATTTGTATTAATTTTGTGGTTCTTTAAGTTTAGTTGGATGTAGTGACCATTATGTCTTTGGATGAATATTCAACATAAACCTAATGATTAGAAGAAATTAATGGGTTTATGTTTTATTCTGTAAAATTATTTTTAATAAAACCATGTTTGTTATTGCTGTATTGCTTCGTTGTGGTGGCCAACTTGAATGGAGCTGATCCTAAGTGTTTATTAGTTGTAGATTCAATGATGACTTTCTGAGAGTTTTCATAAAATTTATCTAGTGATTTAAGAGATATTTTTGGTAAAAAAAAATAAAACTAAATAAATACAGACCCAGGCTAAAATATCATTGTCATTTCTCTTTTGGTAGCAGCTGATAAAAAAACAGAGCTGCTTCAGCAAAGAAAATCACTACAATTCATCAAGTCACAAAATCAGTAACATAAAGTGAGGAAACATCAACACTGTTTTTGAGGTGATCAAGTAAAAGTTGACTGAATAAGTTGGAAGGAAAGACATTCCAACAACATGTGAGAGTTGTTTCGATAGCATCAAAGTCACCTTCTCTCCATTTGGGGCTGGAAATAAAAAGAAGAAAAGAAAAGAAGAGAAAGGAAGAAGATGAGAAAAGGATTGGAAGTCCCAGGGTGACTGGGTCTAATTGAAAAGAATTCTGACTAAAGCAATGACTTTAATGACATTTTGAATCCAGGACTGAAGTAATGACATAGAGAGACCCCCGAGGGAGAGCTGCACTTTAAAAAGCCAGGAAAAGACAGAGTGAGGTTGGAACGATGAAGACATGTAGCGCAGGGAGGGCAGGGGATGATATAAAAAAGGAGACAAAAGGGAACAGGTAAGAGAAGGTGAATTTTGTGGAGAAAGTATTTATTAAGAAAGCCAGGAGAGACAAAAAAAAAGCCACAGAGACACACTGAGACAAAGACAGCTGGGTAGTGATGGAAAAGTTGAACACTTGAAGGAGATAAGCTGACTTTAAAAAGGCATCCAGGGAGAGAAAAAGCTATTTTTGGTAGTTTTTCATCAGGGTGTCACAAGCTTCTCTTTTTTTTTTTTTGCTCATTTCCCAGCCTAGTAGACAGGTCAGCCTTATAGAGTTAAACCATGTGAAACTCTGCTGCCACAAAATATAATACAACTATATTCTGCTACTAAATATTAATAGTCTATTGACTGGCTTATGCAGATAAAATCCAATGTATCTGATATTTGAAAGATGCTACCATGACAGAATCTGATGGACCTTTTTTGGAAAGATTTATGCTTCAAAACTTTCTTTTATTTTGTTTTCTTTAATTAAACTCATTTTGTTTTCTTTTCAAGTCTATTATCTTCAAATTATTTTGTTCAGACAGGAGGAGTCACAGAACACGGACATTAGAAAACACCAAATCAACATTACTTTTAAACCATCCACAGAATTACCAGAGACTCTGCACACATTAAAGAAACAAGAGGACCATTCAAAACAGGGACAACACACAGTATGATGCAACTAGGGCCACACTGAAGAATCTAAAATGTAATGTAGAAATCTAGAGTGTACACCATACCTCAGACTGCTTCAACTGTTGCTACCTCAGTAACAGACCATGCATAACCCTTCATACAGTAATAATAATAAATGAAACAAATACAGCTGAGTTCTGGAGCACAGCAGGGTTCACTTCATCTGGCTTAGGTCATGAAAAAGTATTTCTAACAGTGCAGCATCTTTATTTTTATCTGACAATTAAAAGGTGTGTATTTTCTGTCAAATAAATTGAAACTTTAATTTTGAAATTTGGTATGACACCCCTGAAATCCCTTAAAAGCCTTTTGACATTTTTTATTTTTCTAAGGGTGTCAAGTTGTTAAATGTATAACTGGAGGAAGTTGTCTGACACCCTGGTTTACAAACAAACAAAAAAAAGCCCCCAGTAGTGTCTGGAAATGTCTGACAACATTTAAAGGCAGAAACAGCACCGTTTTTGCCCACCGGTGGAACGAAGACTGTTAAGGAGTTAAGAAAATATAACCCTTCCTCCTCACTTTATTTCCCATCAATTTACCTTTTGGCTTCCCATATTCTATTAACAATTGAGAAATTGTTATTTTATTTTCATTTTTCCTCCCATTTTTTATTTATTTATTTTTCCAATATGATGCCATACAAGAACCAATTAAAACAAAATCATAACAGTAAAAACACTGGTCAAATCACAACAATACAGAAACAAAAGACGAAAGAAAAACATGAACTGTTTGGTACAATGCATCAGGCACAAATGTTGGCTGAAAAAGGACATCCAGATCACCAGACAATCAAACAGGATGAGGGGACCAATGAGTTTTCACACACATGAAGTTAACCTCCTCCAGGGAGCATGGGGCAGTGGTGGGAATGACCAGCCTGACAGATATGACAAGTCTGTAGGTTGGTTAGGTCCAGAGAGACAAACAGCTGATAGACATGTCACACATCAACATCTGAAGACAATGGCACTCGACAGCAGTGGTGGCTGGTGAATTTTTTTTGCAGGAGGGGCTACAACTCCAAAATAGGCTCATCTCCAAAAGCAATCAAACTTGTACTAAGTTGTATCACGCCAGTGTATTTA
>JARVGW010236557.1:0-10762 GCA_031762495.1 Anablepsoides rubrolineatus | reverse complement strand
CATTCTGGGTAAATGATGACGTGGATAGGTCATTGGTGTGAGGCTGCTAGCGAGCTATATCCACCCTGAAGGTTAATGTTGGAAAATATCTGATGATTGACTCTTTTAAATGAAACCAGAGAGTGTTGACAGAGAGGAGAAGATAGAAATGACTCAGGCTGCAACTAAAAATATGGAAGGTCATTGGTGTGAGGCTGCTAGCGAGCTATATCCACCCTGAAGGACAACAGAGCTGCTTCATGGAAGAAGAACCTCATATATATAGAACCTCATACATTATGGTGATAGCGTCGGGGCTAACGCTAAAACTAACAGGTTAAGCTGAGGTTCTTCTTCCATGAAGCAGCTCTGTTGTCCTCCATTGCAGGCTGAGTCATTTCTTCCTTCTCCTCTCTGTCAACACTCTCTGGTTTCATTTAAAAGAGACAATCATCAGATATTGTCCATGATTAACCTTCAGGGTGGATATAGCTCGCTAGCAGCCTCACACCAATGACCTATCCACTTCATCATTTACCTAGAATGCTTTGCAAGTGAATAAAATAGCCCCGTCCATGTAATATATTTTTAAACTTTTAGTTTGAAAATGATAAAAACTGAACATCCTACAGTATTTTTACAGTTTTTATTTTACAGTTAAAATATGTTTATCAAATTTAGTCTAATATTACAACTAATCATGGATCCCTTTAAACATGTTTGTTAGTCATAAAGTCAGATGTGTTGTCATTAATTAATTTATTCATTCATTAATTTACAACTTTATGTTTAAAAAAACCTCCACTCCTCGGGCTTGTATCAGTCTTTCCTTTGTGTTTCAGTGTGTCAGCAAGTGTGTGTGGTGGGTACGTTATTTGCTACATCATGGGTCATGTATCTGTGGGGTTAATTTTAGTGTAATGGTCAGGGTTAGGCTATAAAATTACCAGAAAACGAATTTTAAGTCAATCCACGGTCCCCATGGGTACATAAAAACAAACCTGCATGTGTGTGTGTCAGAGAAACACAGATAAGTCTTACAAAGTAGCCTTTGTGAAGCCCTCAGACTCCAGCAGAGTCTTTGGTGTCTGTCTGTTTATCTGCGTGATAAAATCACAGCACAACAGGGGAAATGAAAGCTGCTACAACAGCCTCGACAAAACCATCTTTTGCTTTGATACTTCCACTGGGCCTCACAGGATCCACATGACTCTAAAAGACCGCAGCGAGGGCGACACGTTTTGATCTGACAAGAGGAGTCAACGCTCGTGGCCGTGGAAGCGTCAACAAGGCCGGCAGGAGACGCAGCGTGAAACAGCAGACTTATTTCTATAAATATATCTGATAAACACGGGTCAGTTAAGTCAAACAGGCCTTAAAGTCATCATTCAGATCTAATGAAGAGAGTCAATATCTAACCCAGGCACGGCTGGTATAAGTCAGGCTAAGCCCTCCCTGAGGTTTAAAATAAAATGTTAAAATACCTAATAAACACTATTTCAAAATATTGCATCACATTTTGTGAAATATACAACAAAACTAGTGCCAAACAACTCAATTATCTTTACCCACTTTTTCTTTTTAGAGCCACTTGTACTCATATCCAGCAGTCACTGTGTGAGGGGCAGGGTTAATCTGGACATGTCCCCGGTCCATTACAGAGACACAAAGACAAAAAAACAGAAACTTCACTCTCTCACTCACACCTAGAGACAATTTAGAGTTACCAATTGACCTAACAGTCATGTTTTTGGTCTGTGGGAGGAAGCCGGAGTACCCGGAGAGAACCCACACATGCACAGAGAGAACATACAAACTACCCAGAAAGGTCCAAACAGTCTGGAGTAAATCCCAAAGTCTTGAGCTAACTTTTCACAGCCTTGTTAATTTAATGTCTTTCATGGTACAGAATGATTAACAGATGTCTAATCCCACCCCCCTCAGTTTGCTGCTCATTGGGGCTAATTTTGTTCAGCCCAGAGTTAGCCCAAGGCCACAGACTTTAGCCAATGAGGGTGGATGTTTTATAACGTGCTTATTGGTCTTCTTGCACCTGGCTTCAAACACAGGTTCAGCATGTGTTCATTAGCCCGTACTGTCCGGCTCCACACAAATTTCTAGAACCTCTGAGCCCTGTGGTTCTATTTGTGTCACACAGATTAAAGCAACTTATGTAACTCAACATACAGTATGTGATCCTTAAAATGAGCCGACTCCTCTGTAATAAACTTTATGTTCCCTTAATTATATGTGGGAAATAACGTGAACAGGATAACTAACAAGTGAAACATGTCTAATCCATGTGTTTTTCTGTAAGCATGTCTAAACATCAACAGATATGAAGAAAAGGATTAAAATTTGTGTCAGAAACACAACAGATGATGTGATTCATGTTGTTCATCTTTACAGTTTTTCTTGGTTGCTTTGATGCAGCAGTGAACACACAGGACTCAACATGGTCAAAGTGACACATTCAGTTTGCAAAAAGCTTTAACAGAGCCAAAACATTTAAAATATGAAACAAAAGCAAACATTACCTTCAAACAACACAACTTGCAACCAAGTGTCTATCAGCCATTACATAATGGACACAACAATACAGCACTCGCTGCACCACTGTAGCCTGTTACATTGCTTTCATGCTGTTTATCTTGTTATCTACAGAGGCTCTGTCAAATATTCCTTCTTGCAAAGAACTGGATTAAGAATCGACATGCTTTGTTGCAAATTTGATTGATTTCATGATATTTTTCTTCTAAACTGAGGCTGTCTCTTCTGTCTTGGATCGCCTCCATCCATGCTGGTAAAAAACACAGATGTTTCCTTTAAAGGCATACAGACTGATCGCTAAGTGAAGATTTTTGAGAAGCTGTGTCAAACAGGTGCTTCAGTGACTTCATACTGACGTAGGTAGCTTCTAATAGTCAGAAACAGGTGGTTTCTGTTTAGTCAAAAAGTTAGACTGCTTGAATGATATCTGTGTTGACGGTTTTGCAAAGGAGTGAAGAAAACGTGTCAATCCAATGAGAAAGGGTTAACACATTTGTAACCCCCAGTTATGCAACCATTCTAATCAATGAGAGTATTTACACTGGCTCCGCACAGCGGTGCAGGATGACCGTGAGCAGACGGCGTTCCACCAAAATTAGATCCGATCCTATTTTTGCTGAACGCCAGAGCTGCTCAATTTACAGAGATCACATCAAGCCAACAGGATAAAAAACAGGCACAACGTCAGTATTTTCAAAATAAGACACCATAAGGTGGACTAATTTTGTCAAAATATCAACTATATTAATCAATATATAGATATATTTCTACACAAATGCTGTCAGAATGTATTGTTCTGTTTGGGAGGCAGATGGCAACGTGTAGCATGAAACATATTTCTACACACACGATACATGTGGATTTTATCTTGAAATCAGAAGTTACAAAAAGACGACAGTAATACTTGAAACTAAAAAAAAATAATTGAAATTGAAAAGACAAGATGTTTAAAACTTTTCCAGATTCTAATACATTGTTTTTCAGTATCAAATATTTTTTTCAGTTTCAAATATTTTTTTCAGTTTCAAATCTCATTTTTTCAGTTTCAATTTTATTTTATTTTGAACAAAACTTGAATACAGAATTAACTAATTTTTGCTCTGAATTCTACATTTATCACTAGATTTATCTCCTTCCTGCACACGCTCCCTCCTCTGTGTGTCGCACCGAATCGGAGCTGAGCGGAACGGACGCTGTATAAATTGGGGTGCAAACAAACAGCTGTGAACAGCGCACCGCAGTTGAGAGGAGTGACATGTTTTGTAAATCTGGGGTAAGAGGTGACTTCTGCTCTGATGAGAGAGTGATGAGTGGATCCCAGTTCCTTTAAGCAGGTCAAAACAACAACAAAACACTGTAATTTCATTTTATTTCATTCATCAGCTGCTCACCTCTGAACACTTCTACATTATTCCTTTCCATCAGACAGCAGCTGAAAATGAAGCAGTTCTGCAGAAGAACCAGTAAAAATGTTCTTATTGGCAGAATAATTAGTCCAGAAAGATGAATGTAGATCACTGCAGGCAGCTCTGCTCGACACCAGGAGCACAGATACACATGAAAACACTGAACAATAATAGAAAAAGCTCCAATATACAGGGCATAAAGTGTGTGTGTCTGCCAGGGCTGGGATTAAATAAAAGCAGAATGTGTGTGTCGGTGTGTGTGGTGTTAGGAGTGTGGGTTAAACAGTGTGTGTTGTGTTCCACGGGGGATCCAGGCAGTAGATCGCTCGCAGCATCTCTGGTCCCAGAGTCCCTGCAGTGTGTGTGTGTGTGTGTGTTCAGCGCTCAGTAGATCGGGCTGCCGACTGAATGAGCTCATTAGTGGTGGCAGAGTAACACATGGCCTGGGGCACACACACACACTTTCCCTCTCTAACCCCCACTGCTCTCACACACACACTCCAGACGAGCATACTAATGCCATCCTACAGTGTGTGTATGTATATATACACAGTATATGTATATGTGTGTGTGTGTTCTGGTGCACATGTACTAAATGCTCCAGTAAATCCAGACAGAGGCTGAACTCGTCTGTTTACTCGTCTTCAGTGTTGTTGTGACTCTCTGATAATGATTTAATGGGCGACGTGCTCTCTGAAAACATTAAGCGTTAACAAGAAGAAAATCAGCAGGAACCCACACAGCGCTGAATGCTTCAACAAAAAAAAAAGATCAAAAATTCAAATGAATCCTGATGGGTTTCATCGCCAGCAGAGACTCTGTTATTGATGACGGTGTTTCTCAGATTGTCTGATGCCATCTGGATCCACATCTAGATTTTACATTAGAGCCAGCAGGGGACACATCAACACTCTCAGTCCTCAGATAACTGCAGTTTGAAAAACTAGCTCCTTCTAACCAGCAGTCGACGTTTAAACAGCTCAGGAATATAAAACAAGCATCACCTACTGGCTGGTACCACAAGACAAAATGTTACCTACTACTACCACACCAAACATATCTACTGTATTCACGTATCATACGCTCTCGAGTATAATACCATCATCATTTTTTGAGCTTAAAAAGCGTTAAAAATCTAATTATCAATAACCCGTGTATAATACTACCTCCCCTCCCCCCCCCTTACACACACACTTTATGGATGATTTTTAGGGTTAAATTTCTAGTATTATACATGACTAAATACAGTATATATCCATCTTAAATCTATGTTTGTGTTTGCTAAGGTAGCCCCTCACTGGGCTAACTGCTGCTGTTTGTCAGGGGTGGTTGCAGGACCTGACATTTGGGGGGGCTTGGCCCCCAACAGATTTACTAAATCTCAAATGAAATAGTTTTGTTCAACTAAAACAGGATTGAATTAGAAACAGAATATCAGAAACCTACATCATACCTGCAAACATCTGCTTACATCATTGAGAGACACATCATGTTAACAAGCAGCTGTGGAGTGAAGCAGTTATTGGGGGGGGGGGGGGGTGCTCCTGCATTTCCAGCCATTTCAAGAACATTTTACTAAATTTACAGGATTAATAAAACACCGAAATAACATGAACTTTATCTAAAAACCACTTCCAAGGGTGGGCTAATCTGCTTAACAAGATGTGTTAGCTATGCAAACACTAAACTGCTTAACAGATAAAAACACGAAACAGTTGTAGACTGGTGAGACTAATGCAAACCTCCTGTTAGATTTCTTTAATTTTATGGGTTTTTATTAGTTTAATTTGAAGGTTGGCGGGATCATCTGTGGTAAATCGGCCAATCCAAACCAGACTTATATCTCTGTCTAACTTGTGATACTTCCAGTTTACCCTATTATAAGAAAAGCATTTCTTTGATTTGAAGTTAGTCAAACAACAAGAGAAAATGCTTGCTCTACCATCGTTTATACATAGTTAATTTTGTACTTGTTTAAATTTTTTTATGTTTTTTGATGCTCTTAATTTAAAGTTTAGCAGCTAAAGATGCTACATGCTGCTGACACATCCAGCACTGCTTGTAGGAGGGGATAGTTTTTATTCAATTACAGGATAAATGGTATACAAATAAAGGTTTTAGATTTGTGAATTTTTTAGTGGACTATGTTAGGGGAACTGAATTTAGCAGAAGTTAATCAATCCGCTAACGGTTTCCAAAGTTAGCAAAAGAGCTAAGAGTCTGTCCCCACCACTGGAAACTGCTTTAACCTAATACACTGAGCATCATGAGTTAGTCCTGACTGCATCATAGTATGTTACTTTTATCATGAAACATCCTCTGCACCATATAATACCTCATTTAAGAACAAAACAGAACAAGTTATCTTCATAAACCTGAGGAACCAGGGATCAAAAATCAAATAAATCAAATAAAAACCAGATAAAAAGTTATAAAATCTTTATAGAACAATATGCTGAGTGCAGCTTCAGCCTGCTGCAGCTTTAGTAAAAACACTAAGATGAGTCACATCATGCATCTGAACAAGACTTTGAAAAACAAACGGCATTAAAAAAATCCAAAGATTCCTGCAGATCTGACCACAACTGCCTGCATGAGTTTATAGGCAGCAAACACTGAACGCTCAGGAAGGATTTCATCCTGAGCCGCCCTGACACACATCATAAACAATTACTCCCCAACATGAATAAAATGTGACATCTGTCTTACCTCAGAGCCGAGCCTCTGGATTTGTTCTTGTCAGACACCTGTCAGAAGAAAAACACAAACAGGAGAGGTAAATCCACACGTCAGTAATCCACTCATTAATCAGAGCTGATTCAGCTGGATGACACTCTAACAGAGCAGAGTAAAGGAAGATTTAATGGGATTAACAGCAGCAGCATAATCTGATGATTGTGTAAAAACAGCAGCAGGATTTATCCTGATAAACATCAGTGATATGATCAGATTATAGAAAAATACAACCTGAAAAAAACTGAGCAAACATATTTCCTGAGAGTTAAAATCTCCAATTAGAGACAGATTTAGTTATAAAATGAATAACAGTCAAAACTTTGTGCTGTTGTTGCTCTCAGAACACTGAAAGACTTGAACCACAGAAAATGACAACTTTTTTTCACCATGAAAGATTTATTATAGAATTAAGAAAACTCTAAATTGTTATAATATAGACTGTCTACTTGATTCTGCTGAGTGTGAACATAAAAAAAAAACTTTTCATAGTGAGGTTTATATTTTTAACTCAGTTGTTGTAGGATCCACCTGGACTGTAAATACTGCTTGTTTTTATACACGCCCACTTATTTTGTGCTCCAAAAACCAGAGGCAGGTCAATCAGTCAAACTAATTGACCCACATTATCTGCTTAAAAAATTACAATCAGCAGCAGCTTCAACCAGTTTACTGTAACACACTGCATTTATTTTATAAGAATGCTCTTTTGTTATTTTTTTACAGAACAAGTTCTTCTAATTGTTGTTAAATGTGTTCAGCAATAACAACTACACACAGTGAGTCAAAAGTCACAGGACACCTCATTGTTTTGATACAACATGGCGGCCATGCTCTGTATTAAGAGACAGGTTACTAAATATCCCTAAAAGAAATCAGTGGAACTGGCTGAGTTTGACTCACATCAGTGTCACTGTGTGTCTCTGACATCTAACAGTCTGCAGGTTAAATGTGATATTCTCACTAAATGTATTCATGTAATGTGGATCTAAGCATTGAAGTCATAAAATTATTTTATTAAGTTTATTTGTAGATCTTAACATATTTTGTGTTCGTCTCTTTAACATTGATAGGTCTCTCTTATAGCCCAGATAACATCATTCTTGACAAATGTAGCTGTTTTTAGGACAGCCAACAGCTACTGTTCTTACTGAGGAGTTGCTCAAAACAAAAAGAGCTCAGACCCAAACCGAGAATTGAACCTCAGACCTTCTTGCTCTGAAGCATCGGTGCTAACCACAGATCCATTGCGGTGCCAAAAACAGAATGAATGAATGAATAAATAAATAAATATAAGCATTGATTACAAAAACTCCCACTGATCAAACTCTACTAGAAACTCAAACAATGGAGCCGTTTTTATTATTTTAATACGTGTTTTGTTTTATCCTGATTCTCCCTTCATCAAACTTTGATCATTTGTTGAAAAGGTTAATAATAATAAATATGAACATTATTTAAAAAAGCAAAAAAATTTAGGGAAAATATTTTAGCTTAGATAAAAAGTCTCTTCATCAGTTTTCTGCTCATTTAAGCAGGACGTTCTTCATAAAATTGTTTGTTTTTATCTTCATTTATTTCAGCAAATTCTCATTTAAAAGACGACCTGACCAAGAGGCAGCAGACACAGACGTGGCAGACATCATCCAAACAAACTGCAGGTTCACGGTACAAGAACAACAGAAATATTGTTAAAAGCATGAGCAATCAGCCAGTGGAAGCTTTTAAAAGATGCAGAAGAGAGAAAAAAGTCAAATCTGTTTTCCAACACAGACCAGGTCCTCGTGTAAAAACACCTGAAACATGGCTCAAATCAAGAAAACAGTGTTTGCACAAATAATCTAACATGTGAACCTGTGAGTACCACTGAATCCAACACTTTTCTTTTGTACATCATAACCAACATAAAACTGAGTGCACGTCAGACTCCTCCTTTGTCACGCCCTCATTTACAGACGTTAAAGAGATGAAAACATGTCCAGCTGTGTGGCTCTCCTCTCTGCACACAGAGGATTTCTAAATCTAGGAAAATAATGAATTAAATATAATGTGAGAAAAAAAATATCATAGATGAATGTTTTCTCTCAAATTATATTCCTAAAAACACTACAAGGGATAAAAAAATCCTCTCTGAGAATAAATACACGCTTAGTGAATAAATACTCACTCTGTATGAGGGATGCACTGATATGAAAATTTCAGCCGATATCGGTTTCTGATATAATTATTGTTATTATGGCAGGTTTCTGGATAACCAATACTATCAATGTCCTGGAAAAATAAATGATCCTTTAAGGTCCTACATTTCTTCTCAGGCCAAGCGTCAGTGACCTCTTTTGCTTACTTTGAAATGTCATTATGTTTTATGATTTTACTCTTTATCTTCTGTTTTCTCTTGGACAAAGTGTTTTAGCATCAGGACAATATCTGTTTAGAAGTAATCATTCTTGTTGCTGTCTATCAAACATCATTCTTTCCTTGACCCAATTTCTGCTCCAAGAGAGATGTTTATTGTCTGTTTAGATAACATTCTGTAGGAGTGCATCTGAGACTGCCTCAACACTCACATTCTGCAACACTCTGTGTGACATGTGTGTCTTGCAAATTCTTGTATCACGTGTTTCTATTTAGGTAGAACAAATAATTCCACCACATCAATATTACACAAACACACAAACTATTTTTATACATATACCCACAAACACACTTGGGCCTTTTCTTGATACCGTAAATAAACGATCAGACCCCTGACATGACTCCCTACTTCAGTTATTCCCGACCCCGGATAAGTGGCAGAAAACAGACGTACCGGCCGATACTGATATGAAAACCAATTGTGCATCTCTGTATAAACTCTGTATAAATACACATTATTGTAGGTATGGTATTTTAAATAAAATGAACCAATAAAAAAAGGTTAAATGATGAGAAAAACTATTAGTTGTCTCCTCAGCTCTGGTTGATTATTTTATTTATTGGGAGAACTTCACTCCTCCTCCTCCTCCTCCTCCTCTGCTAACCTCCCAGCCACTCCTGAGCATCAATAGCAAAAACAAAAGTTTAATTTCTGTAAATGTCAGACAGAATTCTTTCTTCGAGCGCAGCTATGCAGTGATTAAAGGAGTTCCTGAAAGAAAAAAACTGCAGGTTTAGTTGTTTCCTGGTCTGTAAGGAGGAGGTGAATAACTAAAGTTTCTGATAGATCAATGCAGAGAGGCGAGTTGCAACAACAAACCTCCTCAGACCTGCAGGTCTCACACAGGAAATCTCTGAGCGAGTATATTTAACCAGCTGCTGGCTTTGCTCGGATTAAAGTAAAGAGCAACTCAACTGGTGTTTCTACACAGAGACACTGCAGACTGTTGCTCCTGAGAGATGGAGACAGTGCTGAAAAACATAGGCTTTTAGTTTTTAAATCCTCAGATCACTTCTGTTTCCTGTGTGGCTGCCAGGAGTCACCAGCAGGCTCCACACAACTCCATCTTTACAAAACATCAACGCATGAATTTGGTCTTTACATAAAGAGACTAAAAAAAAACATTTTATTACCTGAGAGCCAAGTTTCAAATCTGTACTCCTGATGCAAGTCTTGCTCCAAGTTTGTTTTACTGAACCAGCAGCTGAATCTTCACGTCAGGAAACCAAACAGACATTATCTTTTAAAAGCTGAACTACAGCTTCACTTTTGCTGCAGAAATACAGTGTGAATGTTTCATGCTTCATGAGGAGTTTACTGCTGAACAAACTAAAGTTTACATGAAAACACAAAGAGCTGAAAAGTAAAAGAAGCTGCAATAAAAAAACACAAAAAAGAGAAAAATAGCCAGAAAACAGATAAAGATCAAATTATTAAAGAAGCACAGAAAATCAGAACAAACTCAAAACAGCAGAAAAATGGAATTAAAAAATGAGTGAATAAAAAAAAAACAAAGTTTATGTTTGAACATGAAATATCTTTATAACAGATATAGCTGAACCTACAAGATTTATAAATCATCATATGTGACCCATCACATTGAAACAAGGATTAAGTCTAAAAGTGGGATATGGAGAAATAGGCAAATATACTGTTTTGATTAAAACACTTACAAAAA
>JARVGW010236533.1:0-10765 GCA_031762495.1 Anablepsoides rubrolineatus | reverse complement strand
AAACTAAACTAAAACTAAGCATTAAAAATGTAATAATAACTAATAAAAACTAAACTAAAACTAAGCATTAAAAATGCAATAATAACTAATAAAAATTAAACCAAACTAAAACTAAGAATTTAAGATGCAATAACAACTAATAAAAACTAGCAAATTAAAAGAATAAAACTCAACTCTGATGAAAAAATCTCAAACTATTATAATGTTGAACATCTCTGATTCTCATCAGGTTAAAAGTTTGTTCCTCAAACTATCTTTAAATCCTATTCTCTGGTATCAAACACAGACTAAAACATAAGTAAACTCTGTTACCTGCTGCAAAACATAAAGGAGCTGAATAGTTGCTAAAATGCTAAAAGTGTTAATGTTTGTTTGATTGTTTTAATGTTTGTTTTCAGCTCCTGAAGCCTCAGCGGGGCTCAGTTTGTGTGTGTGTTTGTGTGTGTGCGTGTTTAGCTATGATATCACAGTGCAGTTATGCAAAGTGCTGAGTCATCATTCACATATCTGACTGTTGGCTCCACCATTGTTTCCACTGAAAGCCCGACTCACACTCTCCTCCTTGACCTTCTCCATGGTGCAGGCCGGCAGCTGCCCCTGCAGCGACGGGGGGGAAACCCCGTTCTGGTCCATGGAAACGAACAGCTTCCCGTTGATGTTCAGAGTGGGATAAAACACCTGGAAACAGGTAAAGAGGAGACATTTAGTAGCTGAAGGTTTTTTTCTATCTGATCCTCTGGGTTTACTCTCAGCTAATCAGATGTAATGCTGAGTTCCAACAGCACTCTGTCACAGATTATAGAGCCATAAATGCCTGGCGTGACTGGGATCTGACACATGATGGCCTGCTCTTTGGTTACAGGCCTAATGCTAACGGCTCTCTGGGTTCTAGTTCCAGTCTGTAGAAAGAGCTGAGACCAATATTAATGTGCAGGCTTTGATTAAAAACTTATGCTTTATAACTGACAACTGTCTGGTATTAGAAAAGCCCAAATACTAAATTCTATTTCTACCAGAGTATGAAGTGTTTGTTTGTTTGTTTGTTTGTTTGTTTGTTTGTTTGTTTGTTTGTTTATTAAGTGTAAACAGTTACTGTATTTAGGTTACTGCTCTAACATTTTACAAATCTTTACTAAATTTGACATTTAAATGTTAAATGTTAGTGAAATTTGTTTTGCTAAATAACGAAAATGTGAAAAAACGTTGAGTATTGAAATTTCCTGTGACTGCAGGTCTGTAAAGTCCTGCTTCACCTGGGAGTTTCTACAGGTCTGTAAGGTCCTGGTTCACCTGAGAGTTTCTACAGGTCTGTAAGGTCCTGGTTCACCTGAGAGTTTCTACAGGTCTGTAAAGTCCTGGTTCACCTGGGAGTTTCTACAGGTCTGTAAGGTCCTGGTTCACCTGGAAGTTTCTACAGGTCTGTAAAGTCCTGGTTCACCTGGGAGTTTCTACAGGTCTGTAAGGTCCTGGTTCACCTGGAAGTTTCTACAGGTCTGTAAGGTCCTGGTTCACCTGGGGGTTTCTACAGGTCTGTAAGGTCCTGGCTCACCTGGGAGTTTCTACAGGTCAGTAAAGTCCTGGTTCACCTGAGAGTTTCTACAGGTCAGTAAGGTCCTGGTTCACCTGGGAGTTTCTACAGGTCTGTAAGGTCCTGGTTCACCTGGGAGTTTCTACAGGTCTGTAAGGTCCTGGCTCACCTGGGAGTTCCTGCTGGCGTTGCTGTAGGTGCTCGGTCTCCGTTTGGGCCAAGGGTTGGCCAGGATTCCGCTGAACGTCCCCCCGCTGTAGGTCCGCCCACCGACACCTTCCACAACGTCACCAGGAACACTGAATTCATCGTCGGCCATCTCCCCTTCCGACCCCCGGCTTCTCAGGCGGAAGTTGAAGATGGAGGACACCTGACTGCTTCGCCGAGTCCTCGTGGAGAAGGAGCGAGCGAGGAGAGGGTGGAGGGGCTGAAGGCGGAGTCAGTAAATCTTAGGTTTTATGTTGAAGAACGTTGAGGAGATGACCAGATTAAATGTTGACTCACCTTTCCCCCGTCCATCAGGTCCACCTGCAGCAGCTTCTCCTCTGATAGGTTACCCTCCACGTCAGCCACACCCATCAGCGCTTGGCTCCGCCTCCGCTCCTCAGAGCTGTCCAAAGGGGGGCCGAGAGGTGATAGGTCCGGTGACGCCAATGAGTCTGAGTCGAGGGTTTTCTGGGCTGCATGCTGGCAGAAAACATGAGGGTTAATTTAAATTCATTGGTAAAAACTGCAGGTTAAGGTTGTGAGGTTCTGTCAGCGCCGTCACCTGCTGCTCTTTCTTCAGCCTCTCCATCGCCTGCTGGAACTCTCGCTCCTTCTGACACGCCTCGGCAATGGTGGCCTGGTTCTGCTCCTCGTAGGCCATGGCCACCACAGCCAAGATCAGGTTTATCAGATAGAAGGAGCCCAGAAAGATGACCACCACAAAGAACACCATGTAGGTCTTTCCTGCTGACCGAAGCGTCTGCAGTCAAATAGGAGGAGAGAAAAACAGAAAGGGTCAGGGTCAGTTCTGAGCTACCAGAATGATTGGTCCAGTGGAGATGCTATGATTAAAAAAACTGACTGACTCATTTAAGGGTTAAAGGTCAGAAAAATCTAAAGCCTGGTTTATGGTTGATGCGTCGCACCTGGCGGGAGGGGGCACACGCCAAAAGTGACGCAATCGCGCCAACCCTGCCCCTGCGCATTGGTCCTGCATGGTGTCCCAGCACGTGGTCGTGCATCTCCGAAATTTTGAAACTCCACAAAGGCTGCACACCATTTAAAACAGCATGTTTGTTTGTCATGCTTTTGCTCTCTTATTTACAACATTTCACAAGTTATAAAGTGCACTTTCACGTGTCTTTTTGGAGAAACCTACAACAATGTAAGCGCCAAGTATGAAAGACCTCCACCATGTGTCAGGTGTGAGTACCCTAATAACTCTTTATTTTATTAACCTAGAGGTCTGCTGTGATTAGCAATAAATCAATTAAGATAAGATAAGATAAGATAAACTTTATTCCCACACAAAACACACATTTACAATAAATACATTTCAAGAAAAATAAATACCTAAAAGAAGCATGTCGATATAGTTTAAAATCTTGAACATCATTACCTAAAGTCAGAATTAAAATGACTGTTTGTTACTGTTTATGGCTTTAATAGAAAGTGGAACAAACAAATTCTTGTAGCGGTTCAGTCGACATGCAGGAACTGTGAGAGGCCGACTTGAGGGAAGAAACTGATACTCTGAATGAAGAATATGACTGGGGTCTGTGATTTTCTGGGCCTGTTTGGTTATTGTTTCATTGTGAAGGATGTTGCTTCATAGCTTTTTGTGTAAGACAACTGAGTTTGGCCTTCGTATGGACAGACAGGTTACCAAACCAGGCAGAAATACCATACCTAATGATGCTCTCTATTACAGAATGGTAAAATAGCAGCATCACTTTCTGACCGACACCAAAGGTTCTTAACCTGCACAAAAAAATGTAGTCGCAGCTGGATCCTGTTGCAGACATATTCAACCTGACCAGTCCATGAACGTTTATTCTCAATTTGTATTCCAAGGTATTTGTAGGAATCTACCTGTGCAATTAATAAATTGTGGATGACCACTGGTGAGTGGTCTCCACAATCATAATCGTATGATAAATTAAAATATGGCGGATAATTGTTATTTGCCTGCTCCTTTGTTTTCTTCATGTCTCCATCTTTTGTGTTGTTTTCATAATTTTTTTTTATGTATGTTAACTTTGGTAGGCGGGGTGTGGTATCATTGCATTAGTTATTTAGTCACATGATAGTTTGTGTTTTCCACCAGCAGTACCTGATGGTAGAGGTTCTCCCAGTAGTCTTGTGTCATCAGACGAAACAGTGAGAGAAAGGCCCACCCAAAGGTGTCAAAGCTGGTGTAACCATAGTTTGGGTTTCTTCCTGTTTTCAGACAGTCGAATCCATCGGGACATTTTCTGTAAGAGGAGGAAAACAACTGGTGTTAGAAAATGTGTATCAGATTGTCGTGTGAAAGCAGAGGAAAGGTGTCAGAATCTGGAGCCCAGCCGTTATCTAACTAACTACTGTTGCTCCTCCAGATGTGCAGATCTAACAGTCGTGCTCGGCAGGATGTGGGCGACATTTTCAAACAGCGTCTCTGTTTACGACTGAAGGTCCGCTGCACGCCCACGCCCGCCACTCGAGACCGAACCGACGAGACGAGGAAGACGTTTGGTCTGAAGAATAATCCAGTTGTGTTCCGTCACCAGTTAGGGTTAGGGTTAGGGTTAGGGTTAGGTACGGCCGCAGCTGACCCGCTGGAACCCAGCAGAACCATGGGCGGACACAGGAAGATAAAGAACTGCAGCTCTGCCAGGTTCTAGTCCAAAGTCTGTCCTGGGATTCAAACCAACAACTCCACGTTCACAGACCGACTGCAGTGACCCAGTCCCAGCTGAGGCCGCCCCCGCTGGGCCGTCTCAGAACCTGGGATGTTTTTAAACAGCTGACTCATGTCCGTCTGAGCGTCCTGTTTTTATTCTCACCTTCATCCTCAGCAGGCGGTGGAGCCCAGGAGGAAAATTCAATAAAAACACTAAAGTCGAAATAAATCAGCTGTTAGATAAGATTTATGTATTCCACCTTTAGTTTCTGTAAAATATTCTTACTACACTGTAAAAAACTAATCATTTATATGTTTCCATTATTAGAAATTATTACTCTACAAAATAAGGCTCATAGATACATTTCAAAATAAAAGTATGGCTCAAATTAAAACTTTTTAAAATATGTTGACTGAAGGACAAATTTCAGGCAGAAGCTGTTTGGGAAACTTTCTTTACAAACTTTAAATATTGTTTTGAAGAATGAAATTTGAGTTTTTCACTTAAAATATAAAGATAAAAAACAATAAATTTGTTTTTGTTTTGAGTGTAATCTCCTGAGGACAGCTCTGGAGGAGCAGCTCTGGAGGCCATCCCTCTCACTAATGTCATCTGACCAAGACTTTGCTGTATAAATAATCAAATCATTATAATTATCCACTAAGACTTATCAGAAAATTCAGATCTACAGATGTTTAAACTGAGAGACAAGAAGGACTCACCACACCCACATCATCCACCAAACTGAGGACTTCCAGTCATTTCTGTCACCAAGTTTATACCTGACTCAGACATTTTCCCTAACCATAACCATTACTAGTCTATTCCTAACTGTAACTATTAATAGTCTAAAATTTAACACTAACCATCACTAGTCTATTAACTCTAACCTGAACCAAAACTTATTTCACACCATACTTCTAAACCTAATTAGCAAAGCTGCAACAAAGTGAGGACCGGGAAAATGTCCTCACTTTGTTGGTTAAAAACATGTGACGGTCCTCACTCTGTAGCAGAAACAAGCACACACACACACACACACACACACACACACACACACACACCGAGCGGTGAGTGTGTCATTCCTGCACTTCCATCCATCCGTCTCACGATGACTGAGTCAAAATGGTGTCATGTGAGTGCAGAAAGACGCTGTGAAGTGTTTGTGACGGCTGCACCGCTCCTCGTCCACAACACAGTGTGTTAGGAGAGATCTGACAGGAGGGTACAGTGCAGTGTGTGTGTGTGTGTGTGTGTGTGTGTGTGTGTGTGTGTGTGTACTTGTTTCTGCTACAGAGTGAGGACCGTCATATGTTTTCAACCAACAATGTGAGGACATTTTCCCAGTCCTTACATCTCTACTAGTTCGGTTCAGAGGTATGGTTTGACTTAAGTTTTGGTAAAGATTATGGCTAGTAATAGACTAGTAATGGTTAGGGCTAGTAATAGACTAGTAATGGTTAGGGCTAGTATTTGACTAGTAATGGTTAGGGCTAGTATTCGACTAGCAATGGTTAGGGCTAGTATTCGACTAGCAATGGTTAGGGCTAGTAATAGACTAGTAATGGTTAGGGCTGGTAATAGACTAGTAATGTTAGTGGTCTGGGTTTGACATACTGTAAATAGTTACAAAAATGAATGAAAGTCAGTACAAAGTCTTCAGTTTGATAGAAGAACAAGGATGTGCGTGTGTGTGTGTGTGTGTGCATGTGTGCGTGCTTGTGTGTGTGTGTGAGAGAGGTGTCAGAGTGTGATGGACAGCAGTTATCTCCAACACACACCTCCCTTTGTGTTAATGGAGGGACGCCACTTTAGAACCACCACTCACACAGAAGGGGGTTCCATTGTTGGAGGGCGTACACACACACATACACACACACACTTTAAGCCCCCACACACACTCTGTTTGAACTGAACCCTGGTGAAGAAGCTCGTCAGACTGGTCTCATGCTGACATTAATGTTGTGTAACGCTGTGATGCTTCCAGGTGAGCTCCTCTAACATCAGGTGAATGCTTCCTGTGTCTCTGCCTGCTTTACAAGATTGTCTTCAGGTGGTCCTTTTAACGAGACCTTCTATGGTCCTAAAACCAGTTTCAGACCAGCTGGTTGGGATGCTATCAGTCCATTAAATGGAGGTTATTAGCGGTTATCAGTCCCGTAGAATGGCTTCAGACTGTGTACCTACTAATACGTAGGAAGGCAACAATCTGCTGGTCTCCTTTAACCTAGCCCAGGTAATTTTCTCAGAAATTAGTGGCTTTATGCCTCATACTAACCAGCTGACAGTCTGAAGCCATTCTATGGGACTGATAACTGATAATAAGGTCCATTTAATGGACTGATAACATCCAAAGCGGGTGTTTCAGACCCAGGAATGGGACTGCCAAGACCTTCACCTCCAACAGTCATCATGTACCGGTCCCTAAAGTCCTGCAAGTGGTGGGTCCACAGGAGGTGGTTCAGTGTGTCCTGTTTGTCCTGTACCTCCACAAACCACTTGGGTCAGGGTCTAGCTTCAAGACCCCAAATCTCAAAATACTGCAGTTTCCTGGTCTAGTGGTCTTCAGGATTCGTTGACCACTGTCCAAGACCAGCAGACCTGACCAGGGCCAAACTGGTTCCAAAGACCCTGGAGGATCCTGTGGTGTTCCCAGGCCAGAGGGGATCAATAATACCTCCAAGGAGTTCTGGGTCTGCCTCGGGGTCTCCAGTTAGTAGGGTGTGCCCAGAAACCCTCCAGTGGGGTGTACCCAGTAGGAACCCTAATCCCATGTCTGAACCACCTCCTCACAGGGAGCCCCCCTCAGATGATGGAGCTCCTCACCCTGTCTCTGAGGATGAGCTGAGGACCTGGTCCTTCTGGTCAGAATCTGACCCCTTGAAAACCAAGACCAGAACCACCTCATCTGATTAGACCCCCTTATTTCAACACCTTCACCTTACAGTGACTGTAACATGTTTATTCTACAAAAAGTCAAAGAGAGCATCTTTATATTTAAGAAAGTTGGAATAATACACACAATTTAAGGCATTTTGTCACATAACTGAGAGACAGACAGACTGAGAGACAGACAGACAGACATGGTGAAAGACAGATAAACTGAAAGACAAACAAGCATCATGGGGTTATTCTGAGAGACGTCCTGGGGATTTCTGTTCCCAGTGACCTCCCTCACACACACAGAGACACACACAAACAAACACACACACACAGAGACACACACAGAGACACACACAAACAAACACACACACACAGAGACACACACAGAGACACACACAAACACACACACACAGAGACACACACAAACACACACACGCACGCACACACACAGAGACACAGACACCTAGCTCTAATTATAACACTCAGGTAAACTCAAACCCAGGAGGAAGAGAGCAACTAGCGTTGTCGTGGTAACAGTATCCCAGCTCCGGTTGCCGGGGGAGACGGTTTCATGTTGGGAGGACAGTTTGTGTTTGTATGAATGACTCGGCTGATCCTGACCTGTCATGACTCAGCACTTTAATCCACTTAATCTATAATCTGATTAACAGACACATGATCCACTCGTTCACCTGCAGATCATTTAATCTAGAGTTAATTTACTGTGAGGCTGATCATCAGCTCCTGACTCGTCTAATCTGGACTAGTTCTGTAAACGCTGACTCAGCATTTTGTTCCTGTTTATAGCTTTGTTTGTGGTTTTAGTTGTTTTAACGAGTTACCTTCAAACATTTAGCTTTTTCAGGACATTATGGCTTTGAGCTTTGGTTCTGTAATGTTTTCATCCATCCATCGGTTCATTCGTTCATCCATCCATTCATCCATCTACCCATCGATTTATTTGTTCATCATCCATCCATCTCTTCATTCGTTTATCCATCCATCCATCATCCATCCATCCATCTCTCCATCATCCATCTCTTCATCCATCCCTCCATCCATCCCTCCATCATGGACTCAGTATGTTTTGCTCTAACAGAGCTTGTTGGCTCAGTGACCATCAGAACAGTTCTGACCCAACAATAAACTCTCTGATAGTTCATGTTAATAACAGGGTCTCTGATGACTCTTCATTACAATGTCCATGTCTTTGTAGTGTCCAGGTTTAGATGTCCTCTGGACATTTAGTCCTGTTTAGTGAAGACATGTTCAGACATGTGATGAAGCAGAACCAGTTCAGTGGATGTTCCAGTTTATCAGCTGGAGGTTAGTGATGCCTGATCAGACTCTTTGACACCAAAAGACAGAGACAGAAACTGTCTACAGAATGTCCAAAATCTGCTTTCTGTGACACAAAAACCAAACAAACACTTAAACTCAGCTGTTCTGCCTGCTTTAAAAGCCTTTCTGAGAAAGTTCCCCCTCGTCTTTCTGCCCAGCAGAGACTCACAGATCTCCTCTGGCATTTGTCTCATTTGCCAGCCTTTTGTTTCAGTCTAATCTTCAGTGGTTTACATTCTGTTCCTCAGGAGAGTGTTTTTCCCTCCGTGTTCAGCAGCCTCTCGTCTCCAGCCCATAATAGAAAATGTCAGCGTTCTGTTCATTTCAGCAGAAAGCCTTTCATGCCAAACACTTTAAATGTTGCTGAGGAGAGTTTCTGCAGTTTGGAGGGGAGCGTGTCAGGTTAATGTTTTTATAATGAAAAAGGCTCTTTTAACCTTTTCTCTCATAATTCAAGTCATTTTAAAATGCGGCAGGATTCTGCTTCGCCCTAACATTTGATAAAAACTCATGGTGAGCACAAACATCAGCATCACATGGGAGAAATCTTCTTCCAGCAGGAACTGAATTTAAATTGCTCAGATTGAATCTGAATGTGCAGAATATGAAGTTGAACGCATTGGTTTGAAAATAAATTTCACTAAAATGAAACTGAATTTAAAGTTTTGTATCTGAATTAATTTACTTTGAAACTTTATTTTGGTTTATTAAAAATTCTGAATTATGGAACTGAAAGTGAAAGTAGTCAAACTGAATTTTTAATAAACCAAAATACAGTTTCAAAGTAAATTCAATTCAATTTATTTTGATTTGTGTATTTTCTGTTTTTATTGTACATAGGTATTTTTTAATGAAATGAATACATTTTTTTTAATTTTGAATTGAAAAGCATTTAGATTAAATCTGAGCAATATAAATTCAGTTACTGCTGGCACAAGATTTATCCCATAGGATCATTTCAGGCTTTTGGAGGTTTATATTTGACCGTTTCTTCTTAAGTTCAGTTAAACTGGTTTTCAGTACTAAATATTGTCTCTTAATATTTTCATTTCAGCTGTTTCTGCACATCAGTCTGAAGGAGTGGGAGGGTCTGTTCAGTCCAGTTGTTCCTGGTTTTATTGGGTCGTCTGGGCTTCTTGTAGGCTGGGTGTCGAGCTGCTAACTGCTGCTGTAAAATCCTGGAGAAGCACCTCCTCCAGCGGCTCGTTACTCAGCGGCCCGCTGGCTCGGGGCCAGGCACTTGTTGGCGTTCCTGGAGAATAACGAGTCCTCGGTCATGTTGGCTCCAGCAGCTGCGTCGCTCTGATTTATGGCTGCGGGACCACAGCGCCACGCTACAGAAATAGAGCCTGAGGGGGACGGGGAGTCCACTGTGGACTGAAGACGTGGGCTGGAGATCAGCTGGTCTCCAGTCAAACTGTGGATCGATGAGTCTCACCGGGACTTCCTGTCCACCTTTACAAACATTATTTCTTTAGCTGAGTTTAGAGCTGAAATAACTCCCTGCTGCTTCAAACCAGAGACTTTAGATTCAAATGAGTCAGAAAAATATAGTTTGAACAGAAAATACAGAGATGGAGACAAGAATACATGAGTTAGAGATTAATATGAGCTAAAACAAGCCAAATATGAGCTAAAACAAGCCAAATATGAGCTAAAACAAGCCAAACATGAGCTAAACAAGCTAAATATGAGTTAAAACAAGCCAAATATGAGCTAAAACAAGCCAAATATGAGCTAAAACAAGCCAAATATGAGCTAAAACAAGCCAAATATGAGCTAAAACAAGTCAGACATGAACTAAAACAAGCCAAACATGAGCTAAACAAGCTAAATATGAGTTAAAACAAGCCAAATATGAGCTAAAACAAGCCGAAAATGAGCTAAAACAAGCCAAATATGAGCTAAAACAAGTCAGACATGAGCTAAAACAAGCCAAACATGAGCTAAACAAGCTAAATATGAGCTAAAACAAGCCAAATATGAGCTAAAACAAGCCAAATATGAGCTAAAACAAGCCGAATATGAGCTAAAACAAGCCAAATATGAGCTAAAACAAGTCAGACATGAGCTAAAACAAGCCAAATATGAGCTAAAACAAGCCAAATATGAGCTAAAACAAGCCGAATATGAGCTAAAACAA
>JARVGW010236259.1:0-10796 GCA_031762495.1 Anablepsoides rubrolineatus | reverse complement strand
CCAAAGCAACCCAGGAGTTTATTAAAGCAAAGAAGTGGAATATTCTTGAATGGCCAAGTCAGTCACCTGATCTCAACACAATTGAGCATTTCACTTGTTAAAGATTAAACTTCAGACAGAAAGGCCCACAAACAAACAGCAACTGAAAACCACTGCAGTGAAGACCTGGCAGAGCATTAAAAAGGAGGAAACACAGCGTCTGGTGATGTCCATGAGTTCAGGCAGTCATTGTCCACAACACAACAACAAAGTATTAGAAATTAACATTTTATTTACAATTATTTAATTTGTCCAATTACTTTTGAGCCCCTGAATGAAATGATTGTGTTTAAACACGTTGGGTTTTTTCATAAACTGAATAGATGTTTTTAACTTCAGGTTCGTTATGACGATGAGGTGAAGCGTCTGGTGTTGGAACCCATAGAGCTGGCGCAGGAGATGAGGAAGTTTGACCTGAACACGCCCTGGGAGGTGTTCCCGGCCCACCGAGAGCCCAAAGAGACTTCACCAAAACTGGAGGGGGGTGACACCGCCCCGGAGAAGAAGTGATGGTTCAGTCCTCACACGCTTCATCAGCATCACGCCCTGTATGTTTGTGTTGTTGTGGGTCTCCAGGGAAACCCCACTTGAAATATTTATGTAAATAAAAATACTAATAAAAAGTCATCCTATGTTTTAAAAGTGTTTTGTTTTTATGTAGAGTCAAATCTTTAAGTTGGAGAAAAATAACTTTAAAAAAATATTTTTTTTTTCTTTATTCCTCTGATGATAACTGACACTTTTCCTCAACTGTGCATCTCACAAGCATACAGTACGTCACTGATGTGTGATTAACTATGACAAAAATAGAGGAAACTTCACAGTTAGACTCCTCACAGCTTCTCCATTTCCCCTTTCACCCTTAAAAAACCTGGAAACTTCTGTAGTTTTCTCATTGGGAAAATGTTCTCAGTTCAAAATTAGATCATGTGGAATTCTAATGAGAAGTTCAGTTATGTGAGCTTGACTCACATGCAGATTAATCTACGAGCCCATCACAATGGAGAGTCAGGGTCTGTTTGCTTTTGTCACAATAAAGGAAATTTTGTGATTAACTGACTTAGATACAGTCTTATATTTAACACTTTGTGATCAATTATTTAGTTTATATCATGAATTGAAATGTGAGTACAAAACAGCAAGTCATCCAATAATAAAAAATATCTAATAAAATAATAGAAAAAATAAAGAAAAAACAGTCATCCAATAAAAAAAATAAATAAAAAAGAAACTAAAAATAAAATAAACATGCGTACAAAATCAGAATGTCAGGGAAACAAAACTAAGTTAAAAAGAAGTATAAACCTATATTATCTGCTTCTACTAGCAAAATAAAATCAACCACCAACTCAAACGTTCACCGTTAGCATACGGTGAAAGTAATTCAACACACAAATTTAACAAACAAACAATACTTTAAACAATATAACGTTTCAAAGTAATTTTCAAGTTTTTTTAAATACAAAAATAGATTTTGACTGTTTTATCTCACTATCAAGATTGTTCCACAAACCAACACCCTTAATTGAGATACATCTTCCCTTTAATACAGTTCTGAATCTATGTTTTTCAAAAGTCTCAACACCTTTTAACCCTCCTATTATGTTCTGGGTCAAATTGACTCCTGTCAAAGTTTAAAAATGTTTTAAAAATATTTCTAAGTATTTTTTCAGTATGAAACTTTTTCTAGTTGTTTTAACAAGTATAATGAACATACACAATAAAAATGGTTCATTTAACATATTTGCAACCTCCCCCTACATCTACATATTACATAAGTTAAAATGTAAAAACATAAAAAAAAACAAAAATTTAATTTCACGTATAACCATTGTTTTTGTGTTTAGGTTCCTTTAGTGGATATAAAAAAATATAATGTGCATTTTATATGAAAAAATAGTGAATTATCCTCATTGATCCATTATCTGTAAAAAATATAAAAAACATCAACATGAAAATACTGATTGAAATCAAATCCAATCCAATCCAACTTTATTTGTAAAACACTTTTTGCACCAGAATAGACCAAAGTGCTGAACAGATTCAGCATTCCAACACAACTCATACACAAAATCAAACTCCATCACAGTTAAAATAGAAAACATATAAGCAAGTAATAAAAACAAAGTAAAAACAAGAAATAAAAACAATAAAATGCCTAAAACCTAACTTAAAAGCTAGAATAAAACAAAACAAAAAGACACAAATCCTTACACAGTGTCAAAAGCCAAAGAAAACAAATGGG
Organism: Anablepsoides rubrolineatus; assembly: GCA_031762495.1. Classification (NCBI taxonomy): domain Eukaryota; kingdom Metazoa; phylum Chordata; class Actinopteri; order Cyprinodontiformes; family Rivulidae; genus Anablepsoides; species Anablepsoides rubrolineatus. The sequence continues at coordinate 8,512 of JARVGW010236259.1, read as the reverse complement.
TTTTAAGATGAGATTTAGAAACAGCCAGTGAAGAGGACTGTCTGAGCTGGAGAGGGAGCTCGTTCCAGAGTTTGGGAGCTGCTGCAGCAAAAGATCGGTCTCCCTTGAGTTTCAGTTGAAATGATCAGTAATGGAGTCAATAATCAAACACAACTTTGTTTTGGGTGATCTTTTTTGGTTTCTGACATTATTGCATGATTAAACATTCCCTGAGACAAACTGACACAGAAACAATATTGTTGTTCCTCAGAAACCAACATAACAGGAGGGTTAAATTATATATAGTTCTCTTTTGATAAATCTGCTTTGGATATTGTTAGATAACATTTTTATGGGCTTTGTAGATGAATTTTATGATATTGTACTTATTGAAATCATTAACCTTCAGTAGATTAATCTCTATAAATATCAGGGTTTGTATGATCTCTGAATCCAGCGCCAGTGATAACGCTAACAGCTCTTTTCTGTAAGAGAAAGATTGAATTTCTGCTCCCTTTCTCTGCTCTGCCTTTTTTTTAGGCAGTTGAGGCCTAAATAAACAGCACGTCATGAAAACCAAGTATGTCATGAATTACTTGCATAAACCAAAAAGTATTATTTCTATTACACCTCCATTTACCATATTGATATTGTTGAATTGCTCCTTATTATAATATGGACAGACTTTGATAGTTGGATTTATAAACTTATTCTTGGAAAAAAGGGGCAGATGATATAAGACTTTTTCTTCTCTCTGCTGCCTTTCATTTTATTTTATTTGTGATTATGATATACATATATATATTTTTTTATATTTTTCTTATTGTATATTGTATACAAAATTATTTGTTTGGTTTTTAATGAAATGAATAAAGAAATTGAATTGAATTGGAAAAGATCCGTATCGATCACAGTATCAATATTATATATTTTAGTCTTCAAGTCTTTGTGAGTGTTCATATTTAGTCATCTTATCAATTCTTGTCATGTTTGGTCTCCTTCAGTATTTTTCCAGCTCCTCGATGTTTTGAATGACCACCACCATGGCCTCCTCAGGGGTTCCTTTCAGTTTAATAAATACTTTACACTTTTGTGTCCATGTAGTTTGTATTTTCCCTTGTTTTCTTATTTCTCTTGCCTTTTTAGCTACATCTGCAATTTTTTGCGGGGTTAAATGCTCATTCAGGTAAACATTCAATCCCTTCAGTTTTCCCATTGCACCTCAACTAGTTGGCCTGATGAAGTTGAGCCACCGAGCATGAGCCACTGGGTGCAAATATAGCCAATGCCTCGTGTTAGCAATGCTAGTCTTATGTTAGCGATGCTAAAAATGCCAGAACTAGCAATGTCCCAAATTACGACGGAGGATTAGGGCCACATAACAAGATTTTTATTTATTTTTTTAAATTACGAGAATAAAGTCATAATATTACGAGGTTAAAGTCCTAATATTACGAGTTTAAAAGTCGTAATGTTACGAGATTAAAGTCATAATATGAGTTTAAAGTCGTAATATTACGAGTTTAAAGTTGTAATATTGCCAGAATAAAGTCATAATGTTACGAGATTAAAGTCGTATAAAAATAAAGTCCTAATATTACGAGTTTAAAGTCGTAATGTTACAAGATTAATGTCATAATATGAGATTAAAGTCGTAATATTATGAGTTTAAAGTCGTAATATTGTAGTCTTTTCAAACGACTATAAACTGAAGCCGTATTGTATTTAATGGAGGCGATTACAGATTTAGTCATCACAGCTAATTTGGATGAAAACATATTAATCTAACAGTGACCCAAGTCATCATGGATTACTTTATAAACACAGAGACATGGCTGTACACAGCAGCTGTGGGGAATATAAGGAGGAAATGAGGAGTGGAAAATGGACACGTCATGATTATGACTTTTTTCTCGTAATATTATGACTTTAATCTCGTAAAATTATGACTTTATTCTCGTAATATTATGACCTTAATCTCATAATATTATGACTTTATTCTCATAAAATTATGACTTTAATCTCGTAAAATTATGACTTTATTCTCGTAATATTATGACCTTAATCTCATAATATTATGACTTTATTCTCGTAAAATTATGACTTTAATCTCGTAAAATTATGACTTTAATCTCGTAATAACAATAAAAAAATCTTGTTGTGTGGCCCTAATACTCCGTCGTACCACGTAGAGCCAGAACACAACAGACTTCTAAAAATCTTTGTCGGTCCAGTCAATCACCATTTCTCCTCGAAGTCGCGAACACAAAGCACGTCAAAAACATGTTTCCTCCGTAAAACTTAGGAATGTTTACAATTTCTGCGGTAGTTGAAGCACACGTCTGTAAACCGGAGTCACTGTAAATTCTGTTCTTATAGTATAATTCATAACCTTCCATATGATGGTCAGTTTTATTTTCATCATTGAAGATGAAACGACAATTATAGTCATTTACTTCAAACAGGGAGAAATTCAGTAGGCTTATACTTAAAGTGCCTGTGACATGAAACTTTTAAAATATAAAGGCATTATTGGAAAGATAACATTATTAGCATATTGCAAAAATAATTTTCTGCTGCTGTGAAGGAACAGGAAGCGATGTCAAAGGGGAATGCCTGCATGGAACAAAGCATTGATAAAATAGCTAACGGCGCAGACTGTAGAGAAGAGTCTGATGTTTCTTTAGATTATTTTGAGTCACTATCAGAGATAGATGAAGACGAGTCAGAGTTCAAATAATATTGTTTCAATAAACAAAAATTGCAGAGTTCTCTTTCCTAAAGAGTTCCCCTTTGATGTCACTTCCTGTTTCACTTTGGCTGAGCCAAGTTCAAAAGAAAATATGGCATGTATGTGACAATATGGGTAAAATCACATGTTTTATAGTTTTTTTTTAATATAAAATTTTGTTTTCTTTGACTTTTTGTATTTGATGGATAGACATGTCACAGGCACTTTAATGTATTCCTCCTTTGCAGGATAAACAAAGACTTGTTGTCATACTACTGTAATAGTGTAAAAGCTACTGTTACCAGGGTGTTCTATTAAATGTTTAATGTTGCAGGGACAGGGGGAGACTTGGTTTAGGGTCACACACAGACAGTGACTCTGAGCATAAATAGAGTTTAGAGCTGAAGAACAAAGCTTTAATGTGGTTTTCTGCACAATTATTTGGGCCTTCAATTTTTGATCACTTTCTTACAAGAGAAATGTTTTGGTCACATAAAGGTGTGAATTAAAGTGAAACTGTTTATCAGGCTTTATGCTGTGGTTAGAAAGCTGATATGTGAGACCACTTCCTTCATTTCAAGTGACACTTTCTCAGACTATTATATATATAAACTGTCCCATATGCATGAGGGAGAGGCTTACAGTTGAGTCTTGTTCTGTGTGGAGCCATGTGCCTGTGGAGAAGCTTAGATCCTCTAAGGTCAAAAGAACATTCAATCTCTGCTGTTTTTTGTTTTTTTTTACCTGGTCCTGGATGACTCAGATGATTCAGGTTGCTACATCTATCACCACTGCCTTTGGTAGGTTGTTGATGAGTAGGTTAGTCATCTTGTTTGTCAGTCTAGATCTCAAGGTCACACAGTTTGTGTGTGTTTATTTGACATGTTTCACAAAAACATTGAGATGCTTTAAAATACCATAGTTTTAGAAGTGAAAATATCTGACAGTTGTGGCAGTCATGATAGGGGTCCAAATCACAGCCTCTTTCAGTGCTTTTGTATAGAATATATTTAATTTCATATAGGAAATTATGGATTGTTTATTGTGGCACTTTTTTTATTTAGTTCATTTGACATTTATACTGTTGATTTGCAGAAAATTGTGACAAATATTTTTTTTATAGTTTTCTTTTTTTTAGATTATCACTAAAGCATTACTTCATATATTATCATCTGGCCCTTCGTACAACTTGATAAAAAAAAATTCCACGCTTTTGGTAAAGTATTGAAAATCATTTCTCAAAAGCCTGAGTTGAAAAACAAGTGCTCTGTGAGCTTCTTCTAGTGGCACACAGAAGAAAGATTTGTGATAAAGGGAGGAAAAATGATTTGTTGTTGGCATACAGAAAATTTTATGTTCTTATTGAGCTCATCTGTGGAGGAGCTTTTGTAATCAATCCTAACAGAAAACACAGAGGTGTACTGTGTACTGTAATTAAGTACATTTACTGTGTTCATTTATATATTTTCATTTTTGATTATCCAAAAGGAGGTTGGGGTATCAGCCCAAAAAAGAAACATCTGTGACTAACATGCACAACTAGTAGACTACAATATATAGGAATACATGAAATCACAGAAAAGTTACAAAAAATTATTTTACACAAAGAACAAAAATTACAGTAAGCAGTTCAACACCAGTTCTTCATTAAGTCCTTTAGGGTTAACAGTCTAAGTGGATTCAGAATGCTTCCCTTTGTAGCAGAAAGTTATCTCGATCACTTACTCTCTTGAGAGGAGGAACAACTTCTATGCCTTGAAATTTCAAGGAGCAAATATGGCCAGCTGTCATAAAATGTTTGGCAACAGGAGATCTCTCATCTTTAGTACAAATTTTGCTTTCATGTTCTGAAAACCTGATTTTTAATTCTCTTGTAGTTTTGCCTACTTTTTGCCAGGTGTTGTACAACCCCAGTGTCAATTTCAAAATTTTAGGTTAAGAATAAGGCTCTGTTCAAAACCGACCCCGAACACTAAGAAATGTAACATAACGTTAACACTACAGGATAATTTTATTTACGACATATTTCAATTATTGTTTAAAAAAAAATCTATTCCTGGTTTATTATGTCATACAGAAGTCACCCACCAGGAGGCGCTGCATTTTATACAATACATTAAAACTGAACGATTTATTTAAAATCAAAACCTCAGTATGTATAAACCAAACACTTCAGACTTGTCTGTGTTTTTTTTCCTTGTCAAACATTTTTATTGTTGCATTCACTTTACATGTAAAAATGAATCAAAACATGTCAAATAGTCAGAGGGGAGCCAGACTACAGAGAACACACAGGTCAAAATGTTTTCCAGAATCTTTTTCTTTCACATTTAGATTTTCACTTTTGCATTTTTTTTTAATTAGTTTATTTTAAAATGCTCAATCAAAACTGAAGCACATTTTGAACCCTGTCTGAATATTAAATATTTTAAATACACATTGTTTTGAGCAGAAAAACTGAACATTCTGAAGAACAGATCATTACAGATAATTCACTTGTACATAAAAATACACATTCAACAAGCAGCTACTGACAATGTGAAGTTCTCAGCAAGCACAAGAAAATATGTCCTTTTTTAAAACATACTATTTTCAGTTAAATGCATGCATAACACAAGTGTCTGAGTGTTAACAAATACACTCACACTACTGTACACACCATGAGTTCTGATCAAGCCTTTTTCTATTCTTATTAAACATCTTTTATATATTTGTTTGAATTTACTTCTTATATTGTTTTTTTTAAAAGTGACTGCACAAGCAAAAAACCCTGAAAGTACACAGTAAGTAACAGATGTGTGCCTTACAAGTACCAGGTACATATTTGATAAATACCAGACATGTACATCACAAGCACAGGTACATACCCTGTAAATACCAGATTTTTACTGAATAAGTACCAGTTATATACTTAGTAAGTACTCGGTATACCTTCTAAATGTCAGGTACTTACCTGCTAAGTACCTTTTAAGTACTCACCTTTACTAACAAGTCATTCCATAGTACAACTTGGTCTCTGTACTCACCAGGTAAGTACACTGTACTTACCCAATAAGTACAAGATAACAAGTCACTTTACTAAGTACATAAGTACCAGGTATGTAGTTACTCTATAGTATAGGGGATCAAGTTACATCAAAATACAGCACAGTCCCTGTAGGTACTCAGTATGCACTCATGGTACTGATACTTATCACAAAAAGTACCAAATATGTACCTGGTTTGTACCTAGTAAATACTGGGGAGTATTTTGTTTTGCTACTGATTATGTGTGAGTTTATTTCTTCTGTGCTGAAGAGAACTCAGAGTCAACAATTCCAAGAAATCCTCACCTCTGAATGTGAAGTTTGGATATATATATATATATAAAATTATTATTCTTTTTTTTTGTGTGTGTATTCATTCCTGTGTTATATTAGTTACTGTCAGAACTTCCATAAAGTTGAAATGCTTTTAAATTTTAGCAAAACTCAAGTAAAGTCCAGTTGTCTTCCAAACAAAGGAGGACAGTTGATAAAACTAAAGTTCATGAGCAGTTGAAATAGTTCTTTCTACCCAACAATTTCAAATTAAACAGACATGCATATTCCAGCCACCTGGGAGCTGTAATTCAATTTTCCCCACAGTGGTCACCACCTGAAGATGGGAACTAAATGCAGCTAGAATTAGAAATGAAATTATGGTCCTGATCCCTGCAGGCTCGCAGGTGGCACACGGTCAACAGTCGTTTAGATCTAGAACCTGCACGTTCCAGAAATCTGTGTCACTTCTGTCCCGTGGTCTTTCACTCCCGCTGAGGCTGAGAAACAACACAGAACTCCTTAACAAAAACAGACTCTTTTTGACACAAAACACACAGTTCACGTCAGTTTACATGCCTCTAAAGACAAAACAAAGTCAAGTTACTTCGTACAAGCAGAAAGGTCGAGTCTTTGACAAAGATAACCATAGCATTTTAAGGAATATTTCACTTAATGAAAATTCAGTGATTATCTACCAAACGTATGACGTCATGTAAATATCATGTGTAGGTCAACATGCTCCCTCATTTCTTTAAACCTACAGTGTGCAAGAATGATCCGACTAAACGATTCATTTATTCACTACAGCATATCCTTTACTTGTGTTCTGCACCAGAGCATATTTCTAATTACTTGCATGAGTACTTTTTAAAATCTTAAATTGCTTTATTGATTACATTTCATTACTGTCCTCTCATTGGATTAATCTGATCCAAGTTATCAGGTTCTTTTCAGGTCAAGACAGCTCAGTCTCTTCTCTGGTTTGTTTTCCTCATTCATTGTTTTTAAAAATGTCTTTTTGTCCCCACACAAACCAAAAAGCTCCACTTGCGTTTATAACCATCTAGGTTAGTGTTATAGTATACACACAGGTTTTTCCACAGTAGAGAACAGTCAGAATAAATTCAGCTTGAAAAATCAGGAGAGATTTAATCATGAAGTCACGCTAACAGCTAATCAAATTGGCTCATTTAGGAGTAAAATCCCACCATCTAAACAGAGTAAGTACACATTTCTTGTTACTTTACTGAAGCAGAAAATTTGGTTTTCTATACTTTACTATGAGTTTTAACTTCTGCTTCTTACATTTTTAAAAAGGTAAGAAGTAGAACATTTTTACTCTTTTTTTCGTTCTGGTTTGTTATTGTTTAAAATCTATCCAGATGAATCGTGCCTCCTGGATAGAGTGAAATTAATATTGGTTAGATGAGAAATATAAATATATACCATTCTGACATCCTACTGGTTGTATGATCCATCACACCGGTATGACACAAATCATGTGACACTCATTGACATATGTGGTTGACGAGCATTGCAAACTAACTAAGGCTATGATTGTTATAGTGTTCTGTATTTGTATGTAATACTTGTCCCCAATGCAAATAAAGGAAAGGAAAAGATGGTCTAAAATGAAGATGACTGTAGCAGAGATATATGCAGCTGAAACAGCTAGACTAGTGCATCCCAATTATTTCAACATTAACATTTAAATATAACATTATACTCATTCTAACTGCTCACTTTTACTTTTAACACTTAAGTACATTTTATATCAGAAATTTACTTTTGACACTTAAGTACAGTAAACATCAGGTACTTTAAGACTTTTACTCATGTAAGATGCTTAGTGAGATCATAACTGGCGAAGTATGGTGACCCCCCCCCCTTCCCTTAAAGTCCCAGACTCCACTGATTCCTGCCCCCACCACGTGTGTTCTGTCCTCAGCCCCTTCCTGCAACTACTGCCTGTCGCTGAGCGGTTTTTTTGTGTGTATGACTCTATATTTATGTGTAAATGTAAGGTCAAAACACTTTTTTTTATCTCATCTGCCCTAACGTGTGTTTACTTCTGGAAAAAAAGGTAGCACACTTGTATTGCGAATGACCTGGGCATCTTGTTCCCCCATGTTTGTTTTTGTGTGTAATTCTTGAACAAGGTGATCTGAACTATAATTTTGTTGTGCTTTAAGTACGATGACAATAAAGGCTTATCTTATCTTATCTTATCTTATTCATACACTGATGGGACACACATCAGAGGTATTAGGGGTGAAGTGTCTTGCCCAAGAACACAACAACTGAGACAGCTGGACGGGGGATCGAACCAGTGACCTTCAGGTTCCAGGACGACTTCCCTAACCACTCTGCCACAGCCGCCTCAGTAGTAAATCGGACTCCACCGAGGTTTCCCTTTGTCACCAATTCTGTTCATAACTTTTATGGACAGAATTTCTAGGAGCAGCCAAGGTGTTGAGGGGATCCTTTTTGGTGACCTTAG
>JARVGW010235983.1:0-10835 GCA_031762495.1 Anablepsoides rubrolineatus | reverse complement strand
TGACCACTGTGTCACTGGTTAGACCTCTGTGTTACTGTGGTGAAGAAGTGGTTTTTGAGTTGCATGGCTGCGTCAAAGCAGTCAATAAAAACTGTAACAGAGGAAGGTCAATACAATGAAACCCTGTCGTATGGACGTTGTTTGTTCACAGAGCTATATACTCTGGCTGACTGTATTGGTGGCTGTTTTCATTTAGGAGACAGTTTACACAATTATTTGCGTTGCAGGACAATTGCACTTGGTAAGATTCTTGAAATAAGACAAATTTGAGTCAAATTAGGTCATTTCAAGAATCAAGTGAAATTGTCTTACTCCATTGGCAGATTTTTTTCACTTTATTTGAGTCAAATTTTCTAACAAGATAAATAATCTTACTTGTTCTGATAACAAGTATATTAATCTTACACATTCAGTTCTTGTTTAGTAAATCAGTCTCAAAACAAGATCAAAATGTTTTTTTTTCTTGGGCTGGATATTAGTTTTTAAAGCATGGTTAGATGGACAGTTTTTGCAGCGTATAAATTGTAAAAACTGACAAATGGTCACTTATTATCAGTTCAAAGATGTTTACGGACTGATTGTAAAAGAACAGCAGATATTTCACAGACGTAAACACCTGGAACTATGTTGCTGTCATCAAATTAAAAAGAAAAAATTCCCCAACAACAAAGGTACAGTTTGTTAAAACATTTAATGTTTGATATGGTTCATTGTGAATAAAATGTAAGTTTATGAGATTTGGAAATCATTGGATTCTGTTTTTATTTCCATTGGACACAACACCCCAGCTTTTGTCAGAATTGGGGTTTTCAAGAATTCTTGTTTTTTTTTTTTACCTTTGGAAACCTGACGTATCAGTCCTTTCTGTGACTTACGGAAACTTTGCCAGAAATACTTGCTTTTTCTTTTTCCATCCAATTTACCTACAAAAATACATCAGCTTACAATGCATGATTTAAATGATAATAAAGTTCTACAAACACCTGAAAGGTAAAGATTTGAACTTTTCAAATAAAGCAAAGACAAAGTAGTCTCTCAGTGATGTTCATCTTACCTCCTGACCCGTCGTCAGAGCTGGACCTGTGCACAAGGAACGTATAAATCAAACAGAGTTTATTAAAGAATTAAATCCCTGGAACAAAAACAATACCTGTTATCCCGTATTACTTTCTTCATTTTCCCTGCTCTCCCACCATTCCCTCCTCAAATTCTTCTTATTGATCAGTTTTCATAAAAAAACATCAAAATAAGCCTCAAAAAGGTGCTCTGTGCCTCAGGAGAACAGGCTGAGCAAACCAAAGTGAAACAGACTGATGTTTGATCAACAGACGTCAGCACTCTGCAGCCATCACTGGAACAATAAAGACTTGTTCTTGTCTAGTCGAGTTTTAGAGCCTCTGCATTCCCCACACACTTTCACCCTCCCTCTGTGTCCGTCAGAGCTGTTAAAGAGTCTGAGTCTAACTGTCCTCGGAGTCTCTGCCCCAGCTTACTCTGTGCTTTTGTGAAAAGGGTCAAACCTCTGCTTTGTGGTCCAGTTTCAGTTTCCTAAATGATCAGATACAGAGCTGCTGTTTCTGTTTAGTCTAAGTTTGGTTTGTTATCTGTGTTTGTATGTGTGAAAGTAAAACATGTCATGAGATTGTGCATGTTTTTTACAGTTTTTATTGACTGGTTTGACCTGTTTGAAGAAACAGGAACCTCTCAGTCTTCATCATCACCATCTTAGCAGAGCAGAAGTGACCTCTTGCAATCTGTTAACTCATTCTCATTGAATTGACACAGTTATCACTCCTTTTGCAAAACAGTTAACGCTGATGTCATTCAAGAAGTACAAACTGCCTTTTAGCTGTCAGTATGAAATCACATAAGCACCTTTTTGACACTTCTTCACAGAATTCTTCAATTTGAAATCAGTCTGCAGGCTGTGTTGTTCTTCAAACAGGTCAAACCAATCAATAAAAACTGTAAGAGCATTTTGTCTGTCTATAGGTGCCTGGAGTTTCATAAAACGTGTTCAATATTCAGGCGGCTGTGGCAAAGTGGTTAGGGGAGTCGTCCTGGAACCGGAAGATTGCCGGTTCGATCCTCCGTCCAGCTATGTCAGTTGTTGTGTCCTTGGGCAAGATACTTAACCCTAATGCCTCTGATGTGTGTCCCATCCCATGTATGAATGTGATTGGCACTGATTAGTCTCCATAGATAATTGTACATGTTAGCTTTGTAGGAGATCTGGTAGAGTGCTGTGTGAATGGGTAAATGAGGACACAGATTGTAGTGTGAAGCGCTTTGAGTGCCCTGGTTGGGTAGAAAGGTGCTATATAAGTACAGTCCATTCCTTTTAAAAAGCTTTGGATCTCTAAAACAGAACCCTGATTGTTTCTGATGATGCCTAATATGGTAATATGTGTAACTTTATCTGTAATCCACCAGAGGGCGGTGAGTCCTCACACTGAATTGCACACATCATGGACATATTTCTTCAGATCATGTCCATACTCAGCTTTTTCCCAGCGGGATTGTTAAATCTAATAAAAGCAACTTGCTGCTTTCTAATTACTTATCACCTAAATCATTTCACCTCATTCAGTTTCTAGTGACACAAAATGACTAATTTATTAAGTCATTAAAAGAAAGAATGGAGGGAAGGAAGGAAGGGTGAAGGTTAGTGTTGGTGGAGCGCATCAGGAAGCAGAGGAAACACACATGTCCACAGTGTGTTGGACAACATGAATTCACTTGAATAAATCACAACTAATGGATCTGAGGAAACCCTCAGTCATATGTATGGTGTGACATTTAGAAACAAACTGTACCTTCTCTCTGTTTCTGGAGTGGATGTGGCGCTGCTGAGTCCAAGAGATTCCTTAAAGAGATGAAAATCATTCAGGGTGTCAGTACAGGCAGTTTAAACATCAGCAGCTGAGTCAAAAACCTCAAACTTCGGAGAATCAAAGTTTAGGAGATGACACTCCTGATGATAAGAATAAAAATAGAGGACACATTTTAATTAAGAGCTAAATAAATGTGTTTCTCATTCAAATGCAACAGCTCTCTTTATTTTAGTTTTCATTCATACCAGTGTAAAGCACAATTTCAAGGCCAGTTTTCACTCACCATTGGTCAGACGTTACTTTGTGGCTCCTGCATGTTATAACCATGACTGAGCAAACTCAGCCTTTTATCAACCGCCTGCTGACGCACAGGAGAGGAAACTGTCTGCTCCTGGGGTCTGACACACTCACCTGGATCTGAGAGCGGAGACACGCTGATGTGGTTGTTGAGTCAACTCTTCCCTGAAACACAACATGAGGAGGAGTAAATTACAGAGTCATCATGAAACGACACTTGGCAATTTATTCATGTGACTGAAAACAAAGCAGAGTCCAAAAATGTTGGCATTACAGTGATGAGCTGCAGCAGGTTCAAACTCACACACACATTATACCTAAAACATCTGACATGTCTTCAGCTGAGATAGGTAAAAACAGTTTTATGTTTTATGGATGAAACTGAAAAACATAACAATGTTGTCATTGTCTGAATGCTGAGTCAGCATTTACACTATTGTTTTTAGTTTTTCATATGCTTTTGGACACTACTTCAGTTGTTCCAGCCACTAAAGATTCAAAACATTCGGGTGATTTAGCACATTACAACTTGTGCTTTTTAAACTTTCTGAAATATTTAACTTTTTGACAGTTTTTTTTCTAACTGAAATTATTGGAGATTTGTTCAAAAACATGAAACGTTTCGTCTCTCCTCCAAGAGACTTCTTCAGACTGAAGAAGTGTCTCGGAGGAGAAACGAAACGTTTCGTTAAAGAACCTGTCCAGAGGACTTACTTATTTTTCTTTTTGAACAGTCCATTTACCATTTATCTTCTCAGCAGGTCAGGTTTGTCGAACAGAAACCTAAAATTACTTAGATATATGATATTATTTTACACTGTGTAGATATTACATAAGTCAAAGGCAGTTGAATGACCAGTTCTGGTCAGATCACATCGACATTGAGGTAAATAAGATCAAATGTGTTTGCTTGTGAAAGGAGATATGTTTCTCTTTTGTTGGAAAATCCATAACACACACAGCTTTCTGACAGTTTTATATACATTGGATTGCTTATATACACTCTAAAATACGACTAATAATTTTGTTAATATTATTATTGATAGTTTTTTATGATTTCCTTCTTTTCTACTATGTTACCAACATGTACAGTAATGGTAAATCCAGATTCTTGCCCGTCCAGCTTAGCATTGTAGCTTCTACAGTAGCTCACACAGTCATGCGGTTTCGACACACTCCAGCAGTTCTATAGAAACTCCTTGGTTATGGATGACTCTCAACTACTACCACATGAAGATTCAACACAACATCTGTATAACTGGATAAACTTACATAACTATAGCTGTTTTGAGTTTGCTTTCAAGAGCCAGGGTTAGGGTTACGGTTAGATATAAGCAGACTTTACCATTTCTGTATCATGTACTACTTTGCGTTTCCGGAGCTCCTCCATCCTTTCGCAGACGTCGCTGAGGGATGTGCTGTAATATTGAGAGTACTCCTTAGCCAGGTTATCAAGGTTCCCCACAGACCCATCCTGAATGAGATAAAGACAACACATGAACTGATATGACAACAGAGAAAAAACAAACGTCTGAGGTGGCAAACAGCAGACAGACTTTGCCAACAATGACCATTGTCATGATGAACCATTGTACGAAGCCTTGTCACCGTCACCATCTACCCAAACAAACAGGAAACACAAGAGATAAAGTATCGGTCCTCAGAGACATCCTGTCCGTGTCTTCAGCAACTTGTCCTCTTCCTGCTCACTGATCCCTGCTCAGATACGACCTTACCCCCCTGGGAGGTATGTGTGTGACACAGCTACAACACTCCATCTACTCAAGACCTGACTCAAGAGGCCAGTCTGCCATCAATCACTGAGGCAGAAGCACTCATTTCTATCACCTTTTGTACCGACACAAACAACACATATTCCTGGATGTAGAACCCTTTAGTTTCCTTCAATTGTATAACTGTGATGTTTTGTGTTTTTTGCTGGTTGGAAAGATTACAAATTACAGACAATTTGCTGAGTTTTAGAATCCAGAAGTCTAGATTTAGACTAAAATGACAGAGTTAACTACAATTGGTAATAAAATCTTAAACTGATGTATTTGAAATACACATTTTCCTGTGAAAATGTAAAGATTTACAATGTGAACCTTTGGTTTATTTTATCAACTGTAAGGAACATGATTACAAAACATTGAGTCCCTGAAATGTTCACAAGACAAAAGCCATACATTGAATCAACTTAAAATCGCATAAAATTTATATCACAAATTATTATCATACATCATGCATATATCACAAAACATATATAACCATATTGTATGTGATTAAAAAACCTCATCAACATAGTAACTGCTCATTCTTGTTGAAGTGAAAAAATATTGGTAAAAAATAAGATGTGAAGATAACGCTTTGATATACAATCCTCTAATTATCATTTAATTACACATTAAGTATTTGTAAAATAGAATATTTTACTTTGTAATAACTACTGAGTTACTAAGTAATTACAATCAAATTACGATTCAAAGGACATAAATGACCAACTAACTACCATCTTAATTCCCACCTACATAATCACTTATTACCATGTCATTACTGAAGTAATTATTTAATAAATTACAATATATTGATTTTAATAAAACTAAATTTAGAGGGTAATTACAAATTATAGTTCAATAGGACCTTAATTACTTACCATTTATCAACATAGTACCTACATTTCTAAAGATGTATACAGTGCCCTAATTACCATGTCTTAAGTGCATATAACTTGTTAGTTAAAATAATTTTAGTGGATAAATACAATCAAATTACTGCTCAATAGTACATCAATTACACAATATTTCCAAATATCATACAGCAGGGGTGTATGAGTTTTATTATATATTTTTCTAGAGTTTTTTATCTTTCTTTTTTCGTGAGCCAGAGTCCATTTGAGAATAGAAACTACATACGATGAAACTACACCTGGAACTGCAACAACCATCTCTCTGATAGATGAGCGGCATATTGCAATCAAATACACAACCCTGGTAACAAATGTTTAAAATATGTGTGAAACAAGACTGGCTTTATTTCACAGTACACTGTCACTTTATTTAATAGGTGATATGTTGTGTATTACTTGGTAATGATGAAGTACCTTGCTGCTAGTTTATAAACAGGTTAAATGGAAACAATCTGCCTCAGTTAGTTGATAATAACTGTTTAAAATGTGTGAAACAAGACTGGTTTTATTTTACAGTACACTTTCCCTTTTTTTCATAAGAAATATTAATATTATCCATATATCCACTTATATTATAAGCAGTATTACTTGGTAATAATGAAATACATTGAGGCTAGTTTATAAAAAAGTTAAATGAAAACAATCTGCATCAGTTAGTTGGTAATAATTGTTTAAAATGTGTGAAACAAGATTGGTAATGTCCTGAAAACAATCGTGGACTACGTAGCTATCTGGAGGCGCAGTCTGCTGGCTTCTTTAGATTTATTGTTTTTTGGGGAAAACTTAGTCTGATGTGGAAAGTTGGCATCCATCCCACTTTGACTGGAGTCGCTCTCCTTTCAAGGAATTTGGCCAATTTTGTTGACCATCTGAATTATTTACGACCCAGGGTCCAGACCAGAAAGCGGAGTTGTAGGAAGTTGTAGAAAAATTGCTTGGCGTAAGCCACTTTTGCCTTTTGGCTGTATGCACACTTTTAGCAAGAATTCTATGCAATCCTTTATAAATGAGGTCCCTAGAGAAAGTTACTGATATTCTCATGGCCTCAGACAGTGGACTTGTGTCCTTTCTTGTCCTGTTAGATCTCAGTGCTGCATTTGATACAATTGATCACAATATTTTATTACAGAGATTTGAAGTTGATAATGGAATTACAGGAATGACTCTAAAATGGTTTAAATCATATTTAATTGACAGATTCCAGTTTGTTTATGTAAATAATGAATTTTCTTCTTACACAAGAAACCAAGATCTTAACATCTTCTCTCTAAATGGACAAAACTTCATAGGTTCTTAACCTGGGTCACTTGTCAATTAATTAATAAAAGACAAAAAATATTTTGTTTGGGGAAAATATATTTTGTTTTTATCTGAAAAGGTTTAACCATCAAGACCTTACCTTAAACTTAGACTTATAACATCAAGTCTACCTTAATTTACACCTTTTAAACAATTTTATAAACCTTATTGCCATTGTCCTTCATGTTACTTATTTTACCATTTTTATTCATCATTCAATCAAGTTGATTTTTCTATTTTTATAATAAATTACCATAAAAACAAAGCTGGTTTCCTCAGTCTTGAGTATTCATGCAAGAAGAGTGTACTGAATCCTACAAACTTATATTTTGGTGTATTTGTGTCTGATTTAAAAGGGGTAAATAATTATTTGTCAGTGGAAGCTGATGTGGTGCCCTAGCAGGTTAACAGTGTGACAGATTGAAAAAATTGAGTTATCACTCTTACTGATTCTGCCCTCAGTCTTGCTACAGTGCCTTGGGACGACGTACGAAACAAATTAGTCTTACTATTTACTTTTAAAAAAATCAGGAAACTGTTCTGACTGATAAAAAAGATATGTTGAAAAAAGCTCATTTGTGTGTAAATAGCTTAAAAAAGGGGCAAATTATTTTTTTTTCAAGAAAATACTTATTTAATCATGACTATATGACAGATCATAAAACTAAAATAAGTTTATAGAGAAAATGATACAGGATGAAACTTGAGAGTTAAAAATATATGGTCAGACAAACACACTGTCAGTAATGACCATCTACTACATAAACCACTGCATGGAATATAATCATTGTTCAAACCCTGCAGTTAAGTAACTGTTCAGACTGAAACCAGCCAAGAACCCAAACTCTAAACTCACTTGTCTCAGAACAGCCCTCTGCAGAAAATAACTTGTCTCATGCCTGAGAAATCTGTAACTGTCCTGACTGTTCAGAAGAGAAGCTCATCCATTTAGGCCGTTAATGTGCCCCCTGCTCAAAAATGTCCTGAAATGTCTGGCTGCTGTTCAATGTCTGAAGAAATGCGGCTGAGAGAAACAAAAAAAAACTGCTTTGTGCTGACCTCAGCCACTTTGTGCCTCAACTGATTCATATAAACAGCCCACCGTGACACACCCACATGCAAATGCGGCACTTTTACAGCTTTTTATACATATCAAAAATATCTGTACCATCAACATCAAGTTCTCTACACTTATTTAGATACTACAAACATTAGAAAGCAGTTTGTGCCCTTTTGTAAAAGAAAGAAAAAAACACAATGGATCACTGAAATCACTTCAAATTCACAAAATTAATATGAACAAAATAGTAAAAAATCAGTCCTTGTTAAAATTGGTTCACCAGAATCATAAATGAAAAATAAAACTAGTGAAACAAGCCTAGTCAAAAAAAATAGTTCTCCTAGAAAATACTGGCCTGGCCATTGCCTTCCTATGAAATTCTGCTTGATTTTAATCTTCTTACTCTGCTCCATCTGGGCTCTCTCCCATTGACAAGGATTTCTCTGGCAGATTTTCAACCGGGCCTATCAGTGAACAGAAGGAGGAGCTGTGAACGATGGTGCCAAGTTTCTGTGCAGTTTTAGTCTGCCTATAGTTTAGCAATGGCAGCAGGGGAAGTGAATGAAGCCATTCAGTCCGTGTTGACAAGGCTTCCAAATTAAATTAAATCTGTCTCACAAAGCCTGCAGCACTCATTTACAGCCATCTCGTGCAGCTCGGTACCACTGGCAGCCAGCCCATAGGGGGCGCTAGGACGCCACCCTCCCTGACAAGACAGAGAAAAATGTCAAATATATTTTTATAAATCCAGTTAAAAATATTGGTTGGCATTGGATTTTCCTTTTAGAAACGAGTATTAAAAAGGTACACAACATCACATCTCACTGGACTGACCATGCTCTATAGAGAAGAATCTTGTTAAACATCCTTGACTTTAAAGAAATTTGCTTCTCAGTTGTAGAAAAAAATATGTACAAAAAATAAAACACTACATAACACTATAATGCTGTTTTATTATTTTCATTTTTTTAAATAAATACACAGGTGTGATACAACTTAGTGCAGATTTGATTGCTTTTTGAGATATGTCTAAACACCCAAGAATGGATCAGAACCAAACATTGGATTGTTCTGAAGTGACCCTCTGTGCCCTGTTGAACATCTGTGGAAGGAGCTGAAACATCTGGAGAAGGAACCCTTCAGAGACAACTGGAGCCGTTTGTTCATGAGTAGTGGGACAGAATACCTGTGGACATGTTGGACCAGAACACATGTGGACATGTTGGACCAGAACACATGTGGACGTGTTGGACCAGAACACATGTGGACATGTTGGACCAGAACACATGTGGACATGTTGGACCAGAACACATGTGGACATGTTGGACCAGAACACATGTGGACATGTTGGACCAGAACACATGTGGACAGGCTAAATACCTTGGTTGAAGTGATTAACTCAAAAAGTTGTGCAATATCAGTTAACAGTAACTTTTTGTCATGAATAGATTTTTTAATGATTCTGTTTAACCAAAAATTTTAAATTGATTTTTCCATTTAGTTTTTTTTTTTCTAGTTACTTTTCTCAGTTTCAAGGTATTTCAGTGATCTTGGGGTTCTCTTTGTTTAACAAATAACACAAACAAATAATCCAATCCAATCCAAATTTATTTGTAAAGCACTTTTTGCACCATAGTAGACCTTAGTGCTGTACAGAATCAGCATTTCAACACAACTCATACAAAAATAACTCAATCACAATTAAAATAAGAATAAAAAAACACAGAAAAGTAAAAGCAGGTAATAAAAAAGCAAAAAAAAAGTAAAAACAAGGAATAAAAAACAATAAAATGCCTAAAATCGAGAATAAAAACAAATTTCTACAAAAAATAAAATCTAGTAAAAATGAACAACACAACACACAGTGTCAAAAGCCAAAGTAAACAAGTGGATTTTAAAACAAGATTTAAAAACTGCGAGTGAAGAGGACTGTCAAAGTTGAAGAAGTAGCTCGTTCCAAAGTTCAGGAGCTGCTGCAGCAAAAGATCGATCCCCCTTGAGTTTGAGTCTGGTTTTAGGGACCCTCAGGAGCAGTTGATCAGCTGATCTGAGGGAGCGGGAAGGATTATTGGGCTGCAGCAGATCAGACAGGTATGGTGGGGCAAGGCCATTCAAAGATTTAAAAACAAATAAAAGTATTTTAAAATGAATCCTAAAAGGCACAGGCAGCCAGTGGAGTGAAGCTAAAATGGGAGAAATGTGGTCATATTTACGTGTGCCAGTTAAAAGCCTCACTGCAGCATGTTGGACCCTCTGCAGCCGAGCAATGGAGGACCCACTAACCCCCAGACAGAGTGCATTACAGTAATCCAGCCGGGTGGTGATGAAGGCATGGATTACTGTCAGGGCCAGCTATAGACATTTGGCGGCTCTAAGCAAGATATGTTTTGGGGCCCTACTTCACCATAAGTAGACTGTAAAAGATACGCAAATCTAAATGCTGTATGTAATTATGAACCTGGTGCATAAAATCTGACCTAAGAAAACAGTGTACCATCCAAATTTAATTTGAATTTTTTGCGAATTTTAACTGTTTCGCAATTATGTAAAAACAAAGAAATGCGAATCAGACGTGTTTCCAGCAACTGGCTTGAAGCAAATCAATTACGTCAGACGCACGTGCGTAATAAACAGGAAGTAAAAGACGCTAAACTCGCAG